>JBBPJT010000028.1:0-89203 GCA_038088895.1 Xerocomus potaroensis | reverse complement strand
CATCGGCATCTGTGTCCCAACCCCACAAGTCCAAACACGAACGCGCTACCACGACCGAGCGACGGCCGACAAACCAACAGATCCCGTTCGACCACGTTTTTGTTGTCGACCCACAAACGAACAAGCTCTCGGAGACGAAACAGAGCCTCGAGTCGCTCCTGGCGACGCGTGCGCGGCACGTCGTCGAGCTCGTCGCATCCAGCCCAGAGCCGGTCGTCCGTCTCACGACACGAAGCGAGATCGAGGCGCGCTACAGGGAGATAAGGAGGGCGCTTAAAAAGGGGGCCAAGGTCGGCGAGGAGTCCAAGGAGGTGCATCTCTCGTGGGGCGTTGCACAGGCGGATTTGGAGCACAAAATGCGCAAGGCGAAACGTGATCTCGAAAAGGATTACCGCGTCGTCGTCCTGGTCAAGATGAAGCGTGGGCGCAGACCATCCAATCAGCAGGAACTGGCAGTCTTTGCGGACGGGATCTCCGAGGCCCTCCGCGAGGTTGGTGTAGAGTGGAAAGAGCGAGAGTTTTCTGGGCGGTCAATGATACTGTCGTTCCGGAAAATTAATCAGAACGATGATAGCCCGTGAAACTCGAGTCTTGTTGATTCCTACTCAATGTGACCACTTCTCCACCCTATTATACACCATTAGGCTACTTTTCGTGTCCGTTGAGGTATCTCACGCCTATTCTTCAGTAAACACTGTCTACATTGTTTCCACCCGCGCCTAACCGCCTTCCATTCCGAACGCTGGATGGGAAGCCCACGTTCCTTGTGCGTCGGCACGGCGTGCGACAAGAATTGTTTCTTCGGCCGCGAGAACGCAAACGGCTGGCGATTCACCGCCGAGGCACTAGTAGGCCTGTTCATTGACGCATATAACCAGGTGCCAAGGAACAGCCGCCTGTATGCGATCGGAATCTCATACCCAGCGTCGAGCATCCCGTGGACGATCCGTCGTAGAAACGGGTTACAGTTCCCTGGAACAGCACCCCGCCTCGAATATCGCATCATTGCTTTCCTCTCTTTCTGTCGCCAGTTGGCGGGTTGCATCCTAGCTGCCCGTCGCTTCGTGCCAGGTTGTCGTCCGAACATCTGCAGCGCAGCATTGAAGAACCGAGCGTCCGGCTGAAGGTTGTATACGCGAGGCTGCGCATTAGGAACGATGCGTGTGAGGGTGTCATAGATATCACGAGCCGCACGGAACATGGAGCGGTAAAGCACTGCGCCCATACGAAGTCCGAGTATCCTCCTCGATCGGTGTCTACTTGCGATCTTGTCCTTGGTAAGGACGTAGCCTGCCCAGCCCTTGACTTTGTCTTTCCTGTTCGTGCGCGGCTGCCATTCAAGGTCCGTAGCCCCACCTCGTGGGCGAACCCGCACACGAAGGCCCCTTTGCACTTCCGAAGCATACAGCTGTAACATGATCGTATACGCATGAACTGGAAGACACCACCCTTCAATAACCTCAACATTGTCCTCTCCAGCCATGAGCCAGCTAGTCTTCTCAGCTTGCTTTGCGAGGAGCCAGACGCGCTCAGCGAGGCCCGTCTTTCCGGCTTTGCAAAGCGCATTCAGAACGGAGGTAAAGAAATGAGGTCCGAGGCTGACAGCACGGCTAAGTCTTCCTTGACGCGCTTGGCGTGCCATCGTTGCACGCTCGTGGACACTGGGCGGATTGTCGCCCCATGCTGGGTGGTCGACGATGATTAATTCGGGAAGAACATGGAAGAGAATGGAAGCAACGACATGTGGGTTCCCCGTTGATGTCAGATAAGCAATATACGAGGTCAATGTGTACATGTCTGCGGGGATGCTGCGTGAAGGAGATACTTCGAGAGGTCCAGGCAATGGAGGACGGCCAGGGTTACAGCGAGGGCGTCGGAGAGGTGTGTCCGGGGAAACAATAATCCCGTGATCACTGTTCTCCTTCAGTTTCCGCAGTTCCTCTATGGCAAAGGAAACCATATTGTTTTGCCTCAGAAGCGAGCCAGACCTTACAATAATGTTGTACGTGGTGATATCAGGCTTAAGAGCTGGTTGCCTGATGTGTTCCATGTGATGGAGGACGTCACGAGCAAGCGAGACAGAGAGACGATGACGAAGAGCATAATGTACAAGAGTGTTGTATGTCTCCCGTGAAAGAGGAGGCATTGTACATGCACGTTTGTCCGGAGGATCTTTACTCTTTCTAGTCGGGAGGTTTTGTAAAAGGCCAAAGATGACACGGTGAAAATAGCGGTGAGCATTGATCGATCGTTCAGAGTGCCCTTTCGTAACCACAACCGTATCAGGCAGCTTTGGACAGGAATAAAGCGCTCGCAGCAAATGGGATATATCGGAAAAGGGCAAGGACCGACTGTCAACGAGCATCGCGAGGTTGGCGAGAGCCTGAAGAGCTTCCTCGCGGTCTCCCGAGTCCTCTGAGAGTTCCTCTTCACATTGCTGAGTGACCACCTTCAGCAGTCGTTTTGGAGGTATCCTCGAATGGATGAGCTCCTTCCAACGATCAATCAGCTGTGGTGAGACAGCGTCCTGGCATAGCTCCTGTTCTGTTATCCTTGTTTTGATCTCCTGCGCTTTCTGCGCCTTTGCCTCGTAATCTTTGACAAGAAGAACAAAAAGCAGCGATCCCATGATGATCTCACCCTGCAACAAGCAAAAGTTGACGAGGGCCTCGAAAGCACGGTCTGAGCATTGCCGTCTGTTTTCCCTCGCCTTCAGTAAGAGCGTCAGTACAAAGCGAAGACCATCGTTTTCGACAACATCGGGGTTGATTGGAAAACTATTTGAGATGGGCCCAGGGGTGCTAAGCATGGAAGCACCTCTTTCCTTGAGTAGATTGAACATGGTCGGAGGTGCATGCAACAATGTTTGCGTGACCTTGAGGAGGGTAGATTGGCGCAAAGGAATACCTTTCTTTATCAGGATCTGTGCCGTCTCGTAAACTTTGAGAGGGGACTCGGAGCGAATCATGTGATGTAACATGACATGAGCGGAAAGCCTCGGCGAAATAGGCTTGTCGAAGGTGATGGGGGTAAATTCGAAAGCGGGCATGAAAGGAAGCTGTATAGGTTCGGGCTGTACAGCGTTGGGGTGATTGGATGCATGCAAGGAATTGATGATAAAGTGTGCGTCACGGAACGCGCCACTAGTACAGGCAAGGCGGACGGCTTTGGCGGCGAGTATGGCAAGATGGCCAGGGGGTTGTGATGTAGTTGTGCCCTTGGAAAGATGGAGCGCGTGCATATGAGGGCAAGATGGGGATGGGTCTTGTGTGAGTGGGGGTCTGGACTGGAACGAAGTCGCATGCTTGAGCGTGCGTCGAAAAACGGGCAATGCTGGGAAGAGGCGCAAAGCCCGACATGAATTGCTACGGGCTAGTCTTTGCGAGGCCCATCGCATGCCTTGAAAATGTTCAGCGACGACGACGTCGACGAGGGGGGGACTCACCCTCACGAAATTCCTTGCCTTGGCTTTTGGTGGCTTGGTAGTAGTCTCTTAGAGTCGGATCGGATCGGCGAGGCGGTGATCCCTGGGAATTGGCGCGTGGAAGCGTGTTGGGTGTTGGTTTTTGGTTAAGAGTCGCGCCGCCAGACAGGACCAATGATGGATCAGCAGACCCAGCGGGGTGTTCGTTCTGTTCTGCCACTGCGAAGAGCACAAGAGCACCCTTGCTCATCCAAAAAGCAGGCTGTGTGCACCACTGGACGGAACATCTCCAAAACAACTCTAGGCATAGCGTACCAATTCGCGATCATGTACTATAAAACTCTTTACAGTCCAGTAACGAACCTACAGAGCAGACCCATCGCTATCGAGAATTGTTCCTGCAAACAGGTCTGGAGGGTTGTACTACAATAAATTGGCTGGTGAATTCGCACGTGACCTGGTGAGGGTTAGCTTCGGACTAAAATGAACTACAACTACGACAGACCGCACAGAGGAGGGGGACAACACCGGAGACGACACAACAAAGAGAGAGGTGAGATTTTTAGTGTCCTCGGTGTGATCCAGCAACACAACTTGGACCTTCGACCACAGATGAATACGACTATCATGACCGTCGTCGGGACCATGAGTCTCCCGAGCAGGTCATCAAAAACATCATCATTAAAATGGGCGAAGTAGTGAGTCGCACCCCGTACTACTTTCTCTTCTCCTGACCCCACACGACTAGGACCCCCCCCAAGAAGTACCTCGGGTTGCTAGACAAATCCGGGAAGCACCCGTCACTGTCGCTGCGATATCTGAGGGCATCCGCCTTGCGTGAGCATACAATCCAGCCTTGTATCTCTACACTGCTGACCTACCGCTAGTGTCACAGAACAACCCTACAAAATCCCATACTATGCAGCCTTGTTGCGTTTGCTTCATGACCCAGCGCCCTCCGAGGCAGAAACAGTGCAAGCTTCCGGGTCCTCACTTTCACCTTCACTTGGCAAGCTCGTCCTCGAAGATTTCTGGAAGGGTTTTCAAAGCTACCTCGACAAGCTAGCTTGGCGGGACATTCGCCTTTGTGTCAGTCCAATTACCGGACCTATTACCCGTACTGATGCATGATTAGATTCACTTCTTTGCGCATTTAATGGTTGCTCAAGTTATTTCAATCGAATCCATGTCTGCACTCCTGCAGTCATTCGCCGCTGTTCTCGATGAGTTTGGTGTGTCGTACGGTCGGGGTAAAAATGCGGCTCTGTGCGCTACAGAAGGATTATTGATTGTTTGCCTTCTTCCCCTCCTCTCCTTTCCGTGCTCTTACCGTCTCCTAGGCTGGTTCTGTCATCAGAAAGAGTTCCGAACCAAACATAGCCGAGATCATTAAAGCGATACAGACTTTCAACGAATCCGTCGTTTCCTCCAAAGTCCTTGTTCAGCCCATGTTATCATTCGAATCCTCTGATAGTGTCCCTCTTGAAAACGCGGAAGAGGTGGGCACCACAAAATATCATTTTTGGCACTTGCCAACCATTTTACAGCTTCTCGAGAACGGTCTTGCAGTACTCAAGGCTCTTGAATCGTCTGACTTTTTAGACGCATGGAACAGTGTTCCCCAGCCTTATCTCGATTACCCGGATCTAGACCCCGCTGTTTCTTCGCCGTTTGAGCTACCGACCATCCTCGTACCGCCCGAAGTCATTGAACTCGACGGACTTGCGACCGACGCGGGCGAGGATGCTCAGGTGAAGAAAGAAGAATGGCACGAGCACTTTTTCCGTCTGTTTGATCATACTGTACGTCATGAAACATTTGGAAGAGACCAAATCATCGTATTCACGTCCGTGGCAGGTAACCCCGGAGTCCATGAGCATTTCCGGATTCCTTATCCGATCGAATATCCGTGACGTGGTTGACATTTTCGAAGTTAACCGAAAGGAGTGTGCTAGACTGTTACTCGAGTACCCTAAGTGGTGTGTACCGGGCACCTTCAAGCCTAGACCTGGAGCACCCCCCGCTGAAGAGGATCCGAGTGTCAAAAATTGGCAGCTTGAGAGCGTCGTGGTCGAGGTGAGTTCTGCTTCCAAGTCGGTTGTTGGGTTGCCGACGCCGCTGTTAGACAGTCCTTGGTTCTTTGTTCCTCCTTCCCGAATCACCTCATAAATCAGTCTACTACATTGCGTTGATCACCGAACTTTGCAAGCTGTCGCCGTCTACTGTTGGCCCAGCGGTTGGCAAGTCTATCCGAAAACTATACAATTCGCTTGGAGACGGACTTGATCCTGAAATTTCCCGTCGTTTCATCGAATGGTTTGCTGTCCATATGAGCAATTTTGGGTTTCAATGGGTATGGAAAGAATGGTGTGCACCATTGCTTCATCCACTCGGGGCTGCGTTGATGATACCGATTGAATAGGGTTCCAGATCTTGCACTTGTGGAGCAGCATCCAAAGCGTTGCTTTATGCGACGAGCGGTTCAGCTTGAAGTGCGGTTGTCGTATCATGATCGTATTCTTAAGACACTTCCCGAACCCATGCAAACTGATCCGAACGTGATTGATGTTCAACCACCCGGACCGACCTTTGATTATGAGGATCCTTGTAAGTCTGACTTGTCCCGAGTGTTGTTCTCGCCTCATTAGTGTACCATAGCAAATCCCTACCATGAGGCCACCCAATCTATCCTCAGCCTTCTCCGTGGTCGTTCTCGCGTTGAGGAAGTTATATCCCATGTTGACACCCTCAGGGCCTCACTTGAGTCTACGCCTTCTGCTCCACACCCATTCACATCTATCGATGCTCTGATTCGTTCGATAGCCGTTCAATCTCTGCTGTCGATCGGCTCTCGCTCCTTCTCTCACCTGCTCAACGCTATTGAGCGATACCTTCTCCTTCTCCGTGGTCTTGCGAATCCCAATACAGCCCAAGGCGGTGGTGATGTCACCGAAGCCAAATTAGACATCCTTAATGCTGTTTTTACGTTTTGGAAAAGGAATCGGCAAATGATCGGGATCGTGTTTGACAAGTTGATGCAATACCAGATCGTCGATCCTACCGACGTCATCGAGTGGACATTTGTCAACTCAGCTGGCATTGGTGGGGGTGGGGGTGGCGCAGGAACGAATCTATCGCGTGTTGTTGGCACATTCGAGTGGGATCTGATCAAGGGCGCATTGGACAAGGCGAACGGGAGAGTGATGATCGCAAGGAGAAAGGTGGCAGCGCTGAGGAAGGAGCAGGATGATAGCATTGCGCGTGCCAAAGCGAGCGGCGGGGCGGATGTCGCGAGTATGGAGGTGGACGGGGAGGTGAGGCCCATCAGGCAAGGTAATGTTATGTCTGTTCTGAGTTGAAAAGTGCTTGGTTTAACCCGCCTCTCCCCTTTCGATGTAGATGACTCTGCGGAGAGCCCGCAATTGATTACGGCGTTGAAAGCATTTACGAGTCTTACGCGCGAGCAAAAGGGTGCGCTGTCGCGGACGATTCAGGGCTTCGTGTCGTGCCTCGCGCTCTCATCAGAGGATACGCCCCAGAATTCGTACGGGCAGAGCGTGATTGGGGATGGTGCTTGGGAACACCGTCAGACATGGTCCAATGAGCAGTGGCAGACATGGCAAACGTGGGGATGGTATAGACACTTTTGCAGAACGGTTCGTGCCTTATTTTCCGTCTTTGGGTTTGGGGCTTGCTGACACCCATGACAGTATGCCCCATACCTTCGCAATTATGCGGCGACCCTCAGTACCGTCGGTTTTGCAAAGATCACGGATTCCACGGACCCTGCCGCCGGGCTGATCAAGAAAACATGGGACATCATGACGGGCCAAGAGGTCTGAGTATTGATCATATCATGTTGTCCGTCTTGTACAACAATATGGACTGTGAGTAACGTCGCTAGTAATTTTATGAACATCATCTATCAGTGTGTCTATGGGTGACCAAAGTGAGAAGAAAGAAAAGATCTGAGTCAAGTCCAATGCTAGTCTTTTTTGTCCTTGGCCCCTGATCGACCTCTGGTCGAATACCCGGTCGTACCGATGAACACGAGAGTAGCTCCAATCCACATCACAGGATTAGTTTGGCCGCCATACACGACGACACTGAGAAGGAGAGAGACGGCTTTGCGTACGGTCAAGATGAGTGTCACGGTAAGGGAAGACACGCGCCCGGTGAGCCTATTAACGCCGATGACGCAAAACAGCTGTGTTATGGTGTTTGCCAAGAGATACAGTGACATGGAGGGGACCGTTGCCTTGGGAAGGTAAGCGTCCATGAGTGGGAGGGGTGAAAACGACACAGGGGGGCTGGTACCCAGCTGGGAAAGCTCGGACGCGATGTATTCCCGAGAGAAAAAAAAGAGGGGAAGGGCGAGAGAGTGGTTATAGAACATGCTTTCCTGCCAAGAGGGCGGTGCGAGGGGGTCGGAAGCGGATGTGGGCTTGATGTACTGGGCAAAGACGTAGTCTTGCGTGAGACCAAGGAATCCGGAGAGGAGGAGTGCAAGACTGAGGATGGATATGCCTTGAGCATAGAGGGATACGTCGGTTTGGTGGGTATCTGAGGCGGTCGGTCGGGGTTTCGAGGCGGAGACGGTGGTGAGGATAATCCCGATGGTGACTATAAATACAGAGAGAACTTGTCTAAAGGTATATCTGGAGATGACGGGGGGATGAGAAGGATGGGGGACAGTCGGGTAGGAAACACACCGTTTATGGAGGAAGAGGGAACCAAAAAGCATATTGACGATCATACCACCGCTGCGGAAGACAATGTGGACAGTCATTGGTATATGGTACGCGAACGCAGCATTGTTGAGGGTGGAGAGGACGAAGAAGAGAGCGACCTGCACAAGATAAGGAGGGAGAGGCACTCTCCGTTTTCTCAACGCGGGTAGCCAGGCGGTCCGGTTCGGGATAGGTGCAGTAAGAGTGAGCTGGGACGGGAGTGCGTAGAGAGAGACGATGAAGAACTGAAAGAAGGTGATGAGGATGCCCGAGTGTGGGTGTGCAGATGTGAGACGTTCGGTTGTGATCGCGTTGCTGTTGGACTGATTCAGCCTGTGTTTTAGTTTTTGTTTCGGTCGTACCTGCAGCACCCGCCAAAGACAAGTGTGAGGGCCGTGAACCAATCTGACAATGAAAGCATCAGTCTGACTCAAAACCGAAACGAAAAGCGTATAAAAACCAGACTTGCAAATGCGACGCTGAATGATTTTTCAGTCCCGTGACTCGAGACGCGGTCGCGCTGTGTTTGTGATTATTTGTTGCCCTCCTTCTCGTCACACATAAATTGGCAGCAGCGCCGTTCTTTCTTTCCTTCTTTCTTTCTTGACCGCCCGCGTTTTTCTTCTTTGCTTCATTTCACTCTAATTTCGGCCCTCCGCTGGGCTGCCCGCGACAATCTCTATCAATTCACTCCCTTGAAAAATGTCCGTCGACCGTCGTCAAACTCACCCCGCGTCTCTCCTCCCCGCCATCATCCACAACCCTGGTTTCGTTGACCTCATGAGCAGACGCGTATCCATGGAAATGGTCCATTACATCGCCCTCCAGGCAGCGCAGGTTATCATGGTTGAAGAACTGCCCGTCGCCCTTCATTCCCCCTTGCCCACACCCCCTCCTACCCCTGTCAAACCCGTGTCCTCGGACAAACACTTCCGCGACCCACCTCCAGCACCCCTCCATCTCCCCAGCCTAGAGTCATTTATCGTGCATCTCATTATAAAATCAAACGTGCAAGTACCCACCTTGCTCACTACTCTTATCTACCTCCATCGTCTCCGTTCAAAGCTGCCCGCAATGGCAAAAGGTGAGTGCAGCTTCTCAGTGCAACTCTGTTTTAATACTACCTGGTCAGGCATGCCTTGCACGCGACATCGCGTCTTCCTGGCAACCCTCATTGTCGCTGCGAAATACCTCAATGACTCATCTCCCAAAAACAAGCACTGGTCTGCCTATGCCTCGTTATTCGATCTCTCAGAGGTAAACCTCATGGAAAAGCAACTCCTCTTCTTGTTGGACTACGATCTCCGCTTTGACGAAGATGAGGCAATCAATCACTTTGCTCCCTTTATCGCCAACAAGCAGAGTGGTCCATCCAGCTCACAAGAAACCAGAGTTGCCGCCGTGGAAAAGGTTACCAAGGCTGGAAAAGCGAGAGCTCAGGCGCAGCAACCCCCGAGCCCTCCTCCTTCCTACGATCCTCTCGATGCGCAGCCGACGACTAGCTCTTCCATCGTGTCCACGGTCCGTGGCCTTGCCAAACGGATGTCTAGTGGCCGTTTGAGCGTGCTGCACAACGCTGCGACTCGACATCCTCCGCCTTTGCCACCATCCCCCTTGTCAAGTAGCCATAGCTCCGACACGCTGGGTGCAACCGACTCCGAGATGGATTCTTTGATCGAGGATAACGACTCGTCAACCGGTTCGATCACCAGCCCAGAAGATGAACGCGATGTCAAGAAACTGCTTTTGAAGAAGCGATCTGTGCTTAGCTCTCTTCCGCCGCAGGTCCGCCGCGAAGGCAGAAAGGCATCCGATACGTCATCCGTCAGCTCTGCGACGACCGTCAAGGCGATCGGACATGCCTCACCAACAGGTCAAGAGAACCGTAGCCCTTTACCCTCAAGGTGCTCTATCAGAGTCGTGCACCGTCATGGCGGGAAACCGCGTGTCAGTTCGTATGTTTATGGAGTGTCTGCGGGTTTGCAGACCAAGGGCATCAACACCCCCATGGGATCACCTCGGATCAAGGAAAGCTTCAGCACGCCTGGCTTCCTTAGCCGTATGTGGAACGCAGCAACCAAGACTCAAGACAAGGAAGCGTTGGTTACCAAGGCTTGTGCTGCACCTCCCGCGGTGACCATATTCGAGCCCCCTGAGCACCACCCCCAAGGCCACAGCGGCACCTTTCGGAGGTTGGTCCACTCACGGTCTTCCGTATTTCGGGCGGCGGCCAACCAACATGTCCTCGATGTTTGATTCTTTTTGTGGTTGTGGACGCGGGAATGATGACGCGCTAGGCGGACATCAGAATTTTGCCTCTATCAAAATCGAACACTCTTTCTTGCGCTGGACGATCTTTCATTTCACATCTCTAACCTCGGACATTTACTGTGCTCGGACACTTGTGATTCCGACCCGTCTGGTTGACAGGCTCATGTAACCGCATAAAAGTGGTGCGTTTCCAATGGACACCCATCCCGCTGTAGCCGTACTCGTGCACAAGATCTATGTCCCACTCTCGTTCTGTACTTGGCAGTGTATCATACCCTTGTCGTTTTGGTCCACTTAATGATGATGACGAATATACAGGCATTACAGAAGTTTCACGTATGATGCAGGGAAAAGACCTTCTCTTCCCTGTCCTTCTACTTGGCCTGTCCACCTGCAAGCATTCAAGTGAGACCGATCATTCAGAAACAAACGAAAAAGAAAACACTGACCAATCCTCTGACGATCTGGTGGTAATGAGCACCCTTGTCCCAGCCTTGATCGCCAAATCGCCAGGGTCCTAATCACCCAAACATCATCACCCCCAGAATCATATCACATAAATCACACACACACACCTCGCTGCTGTAATCATACAACGCCTCTGCCCACTCCCCAGCCACCCCCTCGGACTCTGGTTCAGGTGCAGGCGACGGAGCAGCTTGCCGCAGCGCACCGCCAGTAGTGTTCGTCTCAGACCCCATCCGTCTTACCGGCGGCGGCCCATACGTATTCCTAGGCGCAGCAAAGGCCGAGGGGATCGTCACTGTCCCTGGAGGCGTCTGCTTCTTAAACGCCGATATCATGCCCGTCTAACCAAAAAAAAAAAGGAACAACGACGTGGTGAAAAAGGGACCAAGGGTCGGAAGAAAGAAAGAAGGAAAAAAAAAAATAGTGTAGAGACTTGTGTGAACAAACCTTTTTCGTCACGAGTTTGTCGACCTCTATGCCAGGCAATGACACGTGGTCGATCGGCGTGCGGCGGTGTGATGACGATCCGTCTATCGAGGATGACGGTGCGTATGTGTGTTCGGGTCCGGTCCCCGAGTTGAACGCGAGCGAGGCAGCGGCGACGCGGCCGACCGACATCGCTTGGGCAGCATCCACACCGGACTGGGGGGTGACGTTGAATATGAAGGATGAAGGAGACAGAGAGAGGGGGGCGGGAGGGGGATGCGTACCATGCTTGCCGCGAAAGGATTGTTGGATCTGGAACCGGTCGAGCTCGTCGTCGCGCTGGCTGCCAAGGCACGCTGTGCGAGAGACGTCGCTGCCGCGGTCGAGATGCCTGTCCCAGCTTGTCCGCCTGCACTTTGACCATTTCCGTTCTGGCCGAATATCTCGGGCCGGGATTGAAAGTATCTGCAAATGATCGGTCATCGTCTGCAGGATCATCGAGAGTACGTGCTCGTCAAGGAGTCCAAAGAACGCATCCTTTTCCTGCGGAGAGAGCTTCGTAAACACCATCGCCAGCCAGTGCGGCAAGAGGCAAAAGCAAGTCAAGCACGGATGCTACCGGGATGAGATGGATATCGATGTAGTTCACTCTACAACATACAGACAAACCTACTTCATAACAGACTAATTGCCTAAAGCGAAGACGTTGCACCAAAGCTTGTATATCGTAAATGTATAGTATCGCAGGAAACGAAAAAGAAAGAGGTTTGGAGCAAATCGGAAGCACTGGTCAGAATAGCTTCACGGAGCGAAAGGAGAAAGAAAGGAAAACCACATAAGATAGCACCTCGAGGCGATAATTAGGATGGTCGAACGAGCAACGACAACAAACATCGGCGTCCACAAGAGGAACGAGATCGGACGGTCATCATGAGCCGTTGTAGTTAAATATGTCGTACTCCCCAGGAGCACTGGAGCCGTCACCCATGAGGTTCATATGTTGGGGTATGGGCATACCCGTCATGTGTGATAGACGACTCTGATCCGATGTGGTAGGTTGACTCATCGACTGTCCGTATGAATAGCTTCCCGTCATGGCTGGCTGAGGTTGCTGCCAATTTGGGTTCGTGTGTGCTGGTGCCGACCCAAAGTACCCCCCGCTTAGGCCAGTACTATTATTCATACCGTACCCATTCATGTGGCCAGGAATCATTCCCATCGGTTGTTGCATCGGCTGTTGACCATTCTGGGGCCAGTTGGTATTTTGAACCTGCGGATTGAATGCCGCCATATTTTGAGCCATGGTGGCATGTGGATGCTGCATCATCGCGTGCGAGTAGTCGTTTTGCTGAAGCTGAGGTTGCTGAGAAAGTCTCGATGGCGCACGTGGAGTCATGGGTGAATGAAGGCTATCGGAGGGAGAACGCGCACTCCGTGCGATACCAGGGATCGTCGAATTGGAACGCAGGACGGGAAATTGATCGCCTGCCGGCGCCGACAGGGGTGATCCACCTACACCATTGCTAGATTGTGATGGTCCTGCTTGAGCCATACGCTGGGCCATTGCATAAGCATGATGTTGTGAGTTCATCATATTCGGAACGGCACTCATATTCCCATTCCCGTTTCGCATTTGCTGCATAAGCATCAGCTGCCTTGGTTGGTTCATATTCATATTATTTGGCATTCCTCCCGGCATCTGCGAGGAAAAGTTGGTGGCGGCCCCGCGTGGATCCATTCCCGGGTTAGTATGTCCCTGACCGAAAGCAAACATGCCATTTTGAGTAGGCTGATTAGGCACTTGTGGTTGCTGCTGTTGCTGCTGTGACATCACTGGTGACTGTTGTGCAAGGGGCGACACTGGACTCGGAACACCAGCAGCAGCACTCAAGCCACCGTTGGGTATGGTGTGCATAGAAGCATTTGGCGCCATGCCCGCCATCTGGGGATTGCGTTGCGGGGAAGCTACTTGAGGATTATGTAGTTGTTGTTGCTGTTGCCGCTGTGCAAGGGCAGCCTAAGGATTTGGTTAGTCAAGCGCCAGAAGTGTCACCAGACGCTAAATACCTGAACCATTTGAAGTTTCTGCATCTGCTGCTGGGGTGGCAGCGACGTGAACTGAGGGATCTGTTGAATCATATACTGCATAAGTGGGTGGTTGTGATTCTGCAATATCGACTGCGCTTGTGGACCAAATGTTGGATTTGATGGTCCACTGATAGCTTGCGGGACCTGGTGGGACGTGGAGGGAGGTGACATGTGTCGACCAGGTTGCATTTGTTGTATCTGTGTGGCCTGCCGTAATTGTTGCTCTCGAGCTTGTTGGATTTGAAGTTCTCGTGCGCGTGCGCGTGTGCTTGCAGCGATTGAGGCTTCCGTAGCACCAAACGGAAGCGACGGTGTCAACGGGGGATGCATTGAGGGGCTAGACACGCGCGGACTCTGTGGGATGGCCTGTGCGACGGTCGAGGCGACAAGGTTTGATTGGCTCGGAGGAGGGAAAGTGGTTGGAGGATTGGGATGGGGAGCAACAGTCGACAAGGATATGCTCGGCGGGGGTGCCTGCGTTAACTGTGGTTTGCTTTCACCCACGTCACGCCGCTTGCTAGCGGGATCTGACAGATCGTCTGGTCGGGTACGTTTCAATCCCCCGTTCAGGGCAGCAAGGGGGGCGGATGAAGAACCTTGCTGTGACGGGTTGAGAAGTTGTCTCCGCGCAACGTCCTTGGCAAACATGGTTGGCATGTCCGAGTAGAGATGTTTTATTCTGTCCATGGACACAAACTCGATGGCTATGGGTGGTTCCATGACCGGAAGAGTGATGTTTGGGCTCTAAAAGGGGTATCATTTATTCAGAGCACAGGGAAAGAGGAAAGAGGACGCATACATTGTGCCGTTGATCTGCGGCTGCAGCCAACCATGCCAGGTTTACGTGAATTCGGGCCGCATACCTGTATGGATGTGAGGAAGACAAGACAAGAATTGAAAAGGCAAGACGAACTGCTGAAAGCGAGGGTCAGAAAAAGGGATTCCACGGAGCTGAAACTCGGAGCAGACTCTGGTGAGAGCAAGAAGGTAAGTCAATTGGGAGAAGGAAGGAAAGGAAACCCGACGGACCTGAAGAGTTCGGCATTTAGTTCGAGAATCCGGATGACCTTTGAATCGCTAGCGGAATGACCGGTTGACTGGGTAGAGGCGTTGAAAGGAAGTGGCGGGACCAGAAAGTCACCGGACGAGGTTCTTGAGTGAGAAGAGGTGATAGCGGTAAAAGTGCCGTTAGTCCGGGAAGAGAGGGGATCGGTAGTGGTGGAAAGTTGCCTGGAGGGAGAGCCTGTGCTAGAGGTAGACGGGGAGGTGCCATTTATGTGAACGGTAGGTTGAAGTCGCCTGTCACGAGAGGGTCCATCCTGGGAGACAAACGACTTACTCGAGAGCGAGGGGTCCTTGTGATCGTCGGGGAGGTCTTTGGTGTCCTCGGGGACATCCTCCTGGTCTGGTGCTGGGGAAAGCTCCGTGAGGGGTGTGAGGGTACCTTCCACTGCGAGGTCGGGTTCTTGTTTGTCTGTTGTCGGATGAAGAGGGAGAGTCTGCGCGGACGGGAGTGGAGCGGGTGGTGAACCGGAGTCGGGTGCGGGGGAGAGGGAGGAGGACTTGTCGTCGCGGAGGTCGCGGTGGGGGTGGATTGGAGAAGTTGTTGGTTCTGAGGGAAGATGCAAGTTGTGGGGAGAAAGGGGTTGTTGCTGAGAATGGAGGGCGTCGTGGAGGGCGTCGTGGAAAAAGGGAGGGGCATCGGGAGTGTGGGAGAGGTCGTCCCAGTCAAAGTTGGGGACGTCGTGATCGCGGGACAATATCAGATTCTGCTTTTGGGATTGGTCAAGGTCATGGTGGTGGCTCCGATCGAGATGGATCATGGGCTGGACGTGCTCGAAGGCGGTGTGGACGTCGAGGAGAGTGGTGAAGCGAGGGAAGCAAAAGGAGGTCGAAGGGACGTTTTTTTGGTGGTACGACGGGGTGAACGACGACGAGGAAGGGGAGTGCACTGGCAAAGGTCGACGGCGCCGACTGACTTTGATACGTTGAATAGACCGTGTTATAAATCCGAGCTCAAAATCGGGCGTACTATCAAAAACGTTGCTGTCCTCAACCCGTGCGACTTTTCTTCCTGTCTCGTGTTTTGGTAGTTGAATGAACAGACTGAAGTGTTTTTATACACCAAATCGTCAATCTCAGCGACCTGTACGCCAAAGACGGGGCCCGTCTGCTCTCAGACCGTCTTCAGCGCGTCTCACAGTTCTGTTGTCGGGGGCCAACCCATTGGTTGAAGAGTCGGTTGATTGTGTGACAGTCACATTCCCACGGGTCCAGATGATGTGTCTTGTGTGTGTCGAGATCGGTCCTTTGCGACCGTCACTATCATCATGCTCGCCCTCGTTAATCCGTCAGAACACAGAACGATCGACAGAAACATCGTCTCATTGTCCTCGCTACCATCTGCCTCCGTTTCCCGCTCATCCAGACCTTCTCACCGAAAACACCCCATACAGCAAACTTTTCTCCATTCTTCCTCCTCACTTTACAATTCATCAAAATCTCTTTCCGTCCCTCCAACGGTGGCCTACGACCATCTCCTTGCTCGGCCAAATGCCGCGCCACAACTCCCCCCTCCCTTTCTCTCCTCTGCTTCATCACCCCCACCCGCTCCGACCCCCGATAGCGCTTTGCCGCCTCCGCAACAGTCCGCCCCGCACGTCGACATCCACTCTTACGCCCCAACGGAACTACTCAAACTTCTCGCCTCGCTCCTCACTCAAATCGCTCGCACAAACGATACTCTCTCCTCTACAGATTCAGCCGCCCATACCCTCCCACCCTACTCCCAGTCATCCTCAGACACTCCTTCCCGTTCCTCTATATGGCGCTCCCTAACCTCTGCATCCCGTACCGCACTTGCTAACCCCGCATCCGCCCTCACATTTCATGCCCGCAACATCCCCACCATCACCCTCGAAGCTTATCTTCTACGTATTCTCAAATATTGCCCTACAACAAACGAGGTCTTCTTGGCCCTCCTCGTCTACTTTGATCGTATGTCTCGGCTCGCTTCCGAGGCTACATCCCGGACTTTTGTGATCGACTCATACAATGTCCACCGACTCGTCATCGCAGGCGTCACTGTGGCCAGTAAATTCTTCAGCGACGTATTTTACACAAATTCACGATACGCCAAGGTGCGTCCATTTTCTTCACATGCCTTCATCACTATAGTCATGTCTTTGCAACCTCCAAACACATCGTTAGGTCGGAGGTCTACCGCAAGCAGAACTCAACCAACTAGAACTCCAATTCCTTCTCCTCAACAATTTCTCGTTGGTCATATCACCTGAGGAAATGCAAAGATATGCCGAACAGCTCGTCCTTTTCTCTCAGTCCCAGTCCCAGTCCCAATCATCCTCCACCTCCCAGGCTACGGCCACTCAATTACCCCGCGTGCCGTCGACGCAACTGCGGTCACCATCAACGTCAACGGGTCCCGCACGTGCGATGGGGGCCATTGATGCTTACGGTGGCTCTGTTGCACCTGACCGAACACCAAGTATGCGTGCGGTACCTACCCGAGACGATGATGCAAGCAGTATCTTTAGCGAGACTTCCACCGAGGCCGAAACGGAAGGTGGCGATACGACGGATGATGAACCGACAATACGGCCACGTAATTCCACGAGCTCATGTTGTGGCGACGAGGAAGAATCCCAAAGCGAGGGCGTATTTCGTGCAGATCGTGCCGGTGGCGATCCGGAACGAGATGATAGAGATAGAGACCGTGGCGAAGCAACGCCCGAGCTCAGGGCACAGCGACATGTGCGGGAAGTAAGCAACGATGTTGGCATGGCAAGTCCATAGTGTGAACTGCCACTGCCTCTGTGCTCCTTTATACTTTCGGTGCTTCATGTTACTTTTTCTTTACTACTCGATTTGTTTCGCCGTCGGCTTTTTGTCTGTAGCCCATAATAATCTCGCACATACCTCAGTCTGCTCATACGTGATTAAAAATATGCGTACAGTAGTGTTTATACCTCTTTTTCTGAGGCCGAAAAACGTAGAATCTATAGATGATATCTGATCTCTCTTTCCCGGTCCGGTGCTGATCGTCCCCTAATAAAATAGGCAAGCCACGATTACCTCGACCGCCATGATGTCACGCCACGTCTCCTGCACTAAAAAAAAAGGTTTTTTTCTGGTATGTAGATTACATGCAAATGTTGCCAAGCACGCCTAAGATACACTAGATGGCATTGAAATAAATAACGAATACAGCAACATCTGCCAAATGGGGCTGTGGCTGGACCGTCATAGAGGGTTATATATGTGCTGATCTTGCGCCGCGAAGCCAACCCCACTCACACACCTTCATCTACCACCAAGCTGCCCTGGGCTGCGTGCACTCTCGAGCGAATTCCGCGTTCGTCTCCCAGTGGCACGTCTACCTCTCATCGCAGACGACATCCGGGATGCGACTCCTTCGCTCTCCACCGCGTGTACATCACGCACGCACCACGTCACCCCGTCCAGACTCTCCTCGAGGGTCACCAATCCCGGTAAGACCCGCCCCAGCATCACGTCCACCTCCGCCCGCCGCGCACCAAGAATATGGCCCTCTAACCGCAGGTGCGTCAGGTGACCGTGATGGACCGACGTTTCCGAATACGACAGCATGTTCTCCGCGTCGATGCGCACGTCGAGGGAGCGCAGGTTGGGACAATGTCGGAGGAGGGAAAGGAGGCCGCTAAAGGTGACAGAGGGGGACGATGTCGTTGCAGCGTTCGTGCCCAGGCGGAGCTGCTCGAGCTCGGGCAGCGCCGATGCGATCGTCTTGACGAACACATCGTTCAGCCGGAGGTTACCCAGGTCTACGAGATCCAATCCACGCAGCGACGTCAGCGACAGGAGCGGTTTCAGATCACTTATGCCTAGTTGGTGCTCGCGACTCGGTGCGCCCACCCGCAAACCAAAGCGTTTTCTAGCCTCAATGTCGTGCACGAGCGAAAAGGTAGATGAATGCGGAAATTTTGCAACGAATGAGCAAAAGAACGCGCGCATTGACGGCGAGGTGCAAAATGACTCGATTTCCACGTGGATGTTGGGTGGGGAAATGTCAGGCATAAGGAACATGTCTGTGAGCAAATCAAGGTTGTAATCCTTCCAACATAAGGTCCGCAAAGTGCGAAAGCTGCTCGGGGGCAGGCGATCACAAAGTAAAGCTAGGTTGAGGACGGACCAACGCATGTCGACGGCCAAATAAGAGAGGCCCTTTAGCTGAGCAAGGTGGACGAACGCATCGTTATCTAGGGTGGAGCAAGCCACGGTTTCCAAACAGTGCAGCCCGCGCAAGATGCTAGAAATAGTGCCTGATATGGACCTGGCGTTGCCGTTTATTTTAGATGTCTGAGGTTGCGGCAGATGTCTGCGAGGGGAACCCGGATAGCGTGGTTGGTGATAAGCTTTGCGTCGATCTCCAAAGATTCCAATGAAGGACCAATAAAGAGGTTGATGACTGGACTGGAGGAGGCGTGATACCTGTGCCACTCTAGTTTACGGAGATGAGGAGTGAGAAGAATACCGTCCCGCAGCGCAGCCATGGCGAGAAAAATGGCTGAGCACTGCTCATGTTCGAGGTCATCGACATGAGGGCCCGAATTTTCGACGAGGACACGAATGCATTTTGCTCGATCAAGAAATCGCGTCCAACCGGTGCCAGAGAGCATCCGGCGATTCTACGCATTCGTCTGTTACTAATAGCTAGCAGATAAGGCGCGCAACGCTCACCAACGACCAGCTCTGAGTTTCAAACCTCTTCCGCACTTGCGGCGGAAGGATATGGAGCAGGGCCGAGATGTCCTCTAGTTTGTACCAGAGAATCCCCTCAACTTGACGCTGGAATAACCGACAAGTCCTCGCGATGGCAGCAAGCGTTGGAAGGAGCGGCTCGCCCGAGTCATCTTGAATATGCTCGAATATGATCAAGAGAACCTCAGGCACGAGAAGTGCTCGGTGCATGTCGCGCCCGTACACGACAGCGAGATAAGCACATTACGGCTCGGGACTCAAAGCATCAGTTTATATCATGACCCACTTGCAAAACACAGCGCAGGGGCGTACAACCGTTTTTGATGCAGAACGCCAATTCACATCCGCATTATGATTTGGGCGTGAGTGGCGCTCTTATGTAAATCAGCTGCTAGTTTTGTTATTAAGATATTTTACAGTTCGTCTTTACTACTCTCGCCCTCTAGAGGACGACACAAAGCAGGAGTCGTGCCCGTAATCTGGTATTCGCACTTCTCCAACTCTGCTACTGATAGTATGGCGTTCTCGATACCGCACGAGAGAACCAGCTGAACCGAGGTCAGTGAGGCGGTGAATGGGAGACAATTGCGATAGCTACCCCAACGCTACGTTGCGGCCCATTCCAGCACTTTGTGCCTTGCGTGTAGTGCTGCTCGGTGTAATATTCGAACTCGCCGGGTTTTGCAAGTTTATTCCATGACGAAAATTTACTGACTCCTGTCAGTCTGGGATCCAGAAGTGTGGCGTTTGCTTACCCGAGGCTGAATGTCGATCCACCCTTGTTTGGCTTCTGGCGAGCTTCGTCGAAGAGGCAGACCTCGTAAGTGTAACTGCAAATCAATGGGTGAATATCATATAATTTAACGCATCGTTTCACGAACTCTCCAGTATCCTTTTCAAGGCACAACCCGTCAAGCTTTTTCCATTCGCCTTCGGGACCAAACCCATCCAGGTCAAAAAGGTCGGAAAGATTGTCTCGGGCGGTCTGTTCTTCCTCGCGCGCGCGTTTGAGACTGTGTTCTGCATCGGATAGAGCTCGTTGAGCCCGATTGGATTCTAAGAGTCATGAGCACTTTTAAAAGTCCAAACAATAATCCACGAAAGGCACCTTCGGAGGCATCAGCCCCGCCATTCCCACCGCCGAAGATTTTCAGCCACGAAGGGACTGTAGAGAGATAATGCGAAACAAACGAATCAGGAAGGTACGCGGTGATATCAAGAACTAGTATGACGTGAGCCGCGAGTCAACACATCAGAAGACCATCGGATAAACTCACGAGTCGATTGTGATGCAGGATGACCGACAACCTTATCATGCTCTAAAAGTAGGGATACATGATCAGCCCGTAACAGACGATCAAGTTCCTTTTCGATTTTTTCTGCACTCCAAATACCTTCCTCTTCCTCCTTGGCCTCGGAGACATGATCCTGCGTCTCACCGCTATCCTCGCCTTTGCGTACGTCATTTATATGAGGAAGTCCCGCCAGCGATTCCCAACCTCGTACGGCTTCCAGGACCGCCATATCCTGGTAATTTGGGTTGTACCCTGTACGCAAAGAGTCGAGAATATCACCGAGCGTCTTTTCCCTTTCTAGAAGTTCTTTGCGTTCATTTTGCAGAGATTTTAGGGCCGTATTGTGGGCCAAGAGCGACTGATAGAGTGCTACACGAAATAAGGATTAACGCTAGAATGTACTGATAAATTGGAGTATTTACGTGATTGCTTCTTGTGCTCCAATTCGGCAGCTGATATCGACTCTGCACGCTTGGCAATGTCTTATAAAAAGTCAACGCTGGAACCTTTCACGTAACGACACCCCTACCTCTAAGCCTTTCTGCTTCACTCTCACGAGAAGCAACCTCGCGTTCCAGATCAACGACGAGTTTCTCAAGGCGTTTCTTCTCTTTGTGCGCAAATGCAATATACGTAGCACGAATTTTAGAACCCTAGAAAGCAATGAGAAAATCTTCGGCCATGATGAGACATGTGGGGCACGTACAGTTTTCCGCACTTTACGTTCCGCTTCCTCCTTCTTGCGGTAGGCTTCGCCAACCTCCGCACATGTGTTGGAGCACACACCTAGTGCTTCATCGGAGCCGTCACAGCATTCAGGCTCTAGGGTAAGATGAGAATGCGTCAGTTTGAGACCTCGTGGACTAATTACCACAAAGTCCATCTCGTACACGTGAACTCGGGATTGTCACGCCAATATGTCCTACATTCAAACAGTAGAACGTCGTTCCGGGACACGCACCAGTGCCTAACCCTCATCAGTTTGTTCTAGGGTGGCAATTTCGGCTGTGACCTACCAGGCTCATCACTACCATCGGGGCAGTCGCAATAGTCATCATTTACAGCACTCCATGAAATCTCCTTAGAGCCATCCAAACAGGACCATTTTCCTGATGCGGAGGGAGTATATCTCGCCTGGAGCGCTGGAGAAACACCATGTGCCTTGTTAAATCCTGCAAGTGCAGGCAAGGGGAGGACAAGTAACAACCAAGGAACCATATACACCAGTAGTGTGCTTGAACGCGTTTGAGCACGCCGAATTACATAAGCACCTTGACGGAGTTCTAACCGTCGGTGTTTCCCGAGAATGCGCGGCTGAAGTGCAGACCTCGCCGGACCCTCGAATCGACGACGACGACGACGAGGCCCTAACATCATGGTGAGTCTCGTCATAGTCATGTAGACGTGCTTGTGCCAGTGTCAAGGCCGTGCTATATCGCGCAAAGCTTTGGGAGAACGCTGGATGCATACATTGCGGCCTAGATGGTGTACATGAACTAATCCACTATTCAGGCCAAGGCGAAAACACCTGCCACATCATCCGGTGGAAAAGCTGCTAAGAAGAAGAAGTGGTCGAAGGGCAAGGTTAAGGACAAAGCCCAGCACTCAGTCATCTGCGACAAAGCCACGTATGATCGCGTGATGAAGGAAGTCCCTACATGGCGTTTTATCAGCCAAAGCATTCTTATTGAACGACTTAAAGTCAATGGAAGCTTGGCACGCGTTGCTATCAGGCATTTGGAGAAGGAGGGCTTGATCAAGCGTATCGTGCACCACTCAGGACAACTCATCTACAGTCAGTTCCTATCTTCCCCATCGTGACCTCTTTTTTTAAAACTGAAATTATGATAATAGCCCGATTAACGACTGCCTCAGATTAGAGTTAGTCACTTTCGCATGTTATGCCTGCCACAAGCTTGTGTATTTTTCTTTCTGCAACCAAAATCATGCTTATGACTGGCACATAATAACCCCGAACTGGGTCTCGAGAGTGCTTGGGTGCCTTTGGCTGCACTGCCTTGGAAACAGGTAACGTTCAGGTATGAACCTTTTGCACCGGAAATAAAATTGCACCGGCGATTGAACATAATCCTTGATCTGTAATCCGTTCTAAGGTGCTGATAGATACGATGACACGTTCTGGGAACTTCAGCTTTCGGGTTTCAGCCCCATTCGTCAGTTTTCCAAAACGACACGCCCACTGAGTTTGGCGATATCGTGAGACGAGCACAGTGGCTACTGTGCCTTAGCATGGTCTGCCACTACGATGCTGGCGAGAAGGGGAAAACTGTCGACACACAGCGGCACGCGTTCTCAACATGCACGAGGACGATTGGGTGGTGGACTCGTCAGTCGAGGGCACTGAGTGAGCCGTCCGTCTTCGATTACCACCTGCGGAGTAAACACAACTACCTGATTTATTGTTAGAAATATATGCACGCTGACTCTCGCGGCTTCTCACATATGGCCGCCTCAACATCTGCGGCGTTAAAAATATACTGTATGGCATCACAAAGCCCGTAACCCACGGCAATTCCTTTGTAACCCACCACAATCGTGAGCAGTACTCCTACCCTGGCTCCAAGCAAGGTTTCTGTCTTGGACCAGTACTTGAAAGCGCTGATCATGACCTCCTTACTCACTTCTAGGGATGGTCCCGATTTCACATCCGACAGTTGACGCGGGCCTTTCTGTCAGGGATACTTCAGATCCCACCAGTTCTGTAGTAGCCCCTAAACTTCCCTCCGCCCAACAATCCGTGCTCAGACATTCTGATAACATTGAGCTCACCTATGGCTTCTGCCACGGATCCAGCGATATTATGAAGTAAGCTACTTTCGACCAGCGGGCAGGTGAGCTGATCCATAATCAGGTGGGTTAAGTGGTTTCATTGACATTCGTGTTTGCCTGCGTGGTAAGCTATATAAATTACTATTGCACGGATGATAAACTAGTAGTCATCCTAGGGGTTTCTAATCGGCACACTATCGAACGTTATCCTGACTGAAAAGTTGGGATTTGGGAAGGTGACCTGCATCATTCATTTTAACTCGACAGCGGTGTTTTAGGTGTGTTAGTTATGGTCTTAGGTCCGCCATCCCAATTACTGTTTTAACCGATTCCTCCAAGCTCTCTGTTTCAAGTCGTTGCATACTCCATTGCATCCTCTGCACCTTCCTTTCCTGTATTCGTATTCGCATACTTCGTCAACGGTATTAGCTTGGCTTTACAGGTAAGGCTCCTTTCAATAAGAGATATCTTATTGCTTGCCATTATGTATTTAGAATGCTCAAGCTGTTGCGTATGTGGCCACCTTTAGGGACAACGCGGAAACGAAAATGAGTATTTTCTTGGCTGGTAATACGACCGTTCATCGTCATAACTGCGCGCTGAACACTCCCCCTGTTTAGTATATGGTATAGATTGCCTGACGCATTTCCCATCGGCCCTAATGGTTCCTCAGGCGTCGGCGCTCGTTCCGCTCTACTAGTAGCTACTCAGTTTGCTCAGCTCAATCACTGGTCCTATCATTATTTCACGTCTCTCGGTATGGCCGTAATCAATACGATAGCCCTCTTCATAACTTTTCGGTTGAGGAACCAAGAAGGTATGTTCGTTCGGGAAATACCACGAAACATACTTACTCATCGCTTCTTCATGAAGAATATCTCGCTCAAGTTGGGATATCCTCTAAACCAAAACAGACTGGTGGTCATAGTCACTTCCGCCGCTTATGGACGTACATCTTCTTGCATCTTTCTTACTATTTTATGTGGGAGCTGAGGTAACACTGGGAGGTAAAAATCAATTCATAATATTGATGTCACGTTTTAATATCGCCTCCAGGATGGATCGTCACGTATATCATAGATGTAAGGCGTAGGGGCGTCGTCAGGATACATTTCCACTGGTTTTTTTGGTGGTAGGTGACTCATTTGCCGTATGGGATGAAGTAACATGGAGGAACAGGATTGACGGCCGGCCGCATCGTGCTATTATGGGTGAATGAGAAGGTTGAATATTTCCATCTTCATCCGTTGCACATAAAGCTGATCCCGACAGATTGGAGAACGCACGGCATTGTTTGCGTATGTTATATGTGCTATTGGGTGTGTGTTCGCCGGTGCACAAGAACCCGACCATTAACCATTCTACAGATTTGAGCTCGTAGTATGGTTCGTGCCCTCCCTCATCGGCGATGCTGTTGCGATCGCGGTCGTTGGGTTATTACTGGGACCGATGTATCCGATTGCTATGAGCCATTGTGGGAAGATATTCCCCAGCTGGCTTGTGGCCGGTGCGATTGGCTGGATTGCGGGATGTGGCCAGGCAGGATCTTCATGGCGGGTGCAGTCGCCACAAAGGCCGGGATTTCGACACTTCAACCTGTGTGAGTGAGCAGCACACTTGGTATCCCAGGCACTCGAAATTGAATGTCATACAGATTGGTGGCCATACTGACTGTCATGACAGTTATCTGGGGGTTGGTTTCTAAGAACCCACGACGCCCCGACTGAACACAGCCATCTTGCGTTCACAACCCTTTGGGTTTTGACTCACTGTCACTTCGAGCGTTTTTCATGTCCCTTGAAATATTTTGTTGTAGTTCTTCTCTTCAAAGCCACAAGCTTCAGGCTGCCACGGTAAACTTAGCATATTGTTATTGCTTTCTTCTAGGGTTTGTCGGCAGTACATCTTTTCATCGCATCGAATAAAAAAATCAAGTTGCGGTCACCCCCCCTTGCTTTACATCTCGCCGCATTCTGTGAATATTGTCATCATGGGCAATTGACAGATGAAGTGAATGCTCGCCTGTGATTTTGACCACCAGCTTAGGCCTGTTATTGGGCCCAGTAGGCACGTTCTCGATCTTGCGAAGGGTGAGCATGCCGTCGATTACCTTACCGAAAACGACATGCTTTCCATCCAGGAAGTCACACTTCGCTGTAGTTATGAAAAACTGACAACCGTTCGTGTTTGGGCCAGAATTGGCCTACAGAACCTTAGCATGAGCAAGACGATGACGTAGAACCCGTACCATCGACAAGAGACCAGCAACAGTATGTTTCTCCTGGAAGTTTTCGTCCTATCAACTGACTGAGTCCGGTCGCCTCAGATGATAGACACCATATCATAACGAACAGGAAAATTCTTCCCGTAGACTGAAAAAGAGCCAGTACCATCACCATTTAAGAAATCGCCGCCTATTGGATAGTGATATGACGCATAGTCGAGGAACGAATCAATAACATACCTTGGCACATAAAGTTGGGTACCCTAATCGAGTGTTAGCTATTAGAAAGATCCGATCTAGTATGATCATACACTCTACAGCACAGTCAGAATATGGGTGGTCTAGACGTGGCGCCCGCTCACCTGTGAAAAGTGGCATTTTTATAGCCTTGCGGACGCGCATCCCGTCTGAAATGTCCTTGACCCGATTAGAGAAAATGCTTGACAAGCCGAAGATTCTGATCACCTGCATTCACCGGTGCAGAGCTGCCTGAAATTTTCTGCTGTCCTGATTAAATGTTACGGTCGCATGTTCGGTAGACAAACGACAAGACGAACTTTGGAACGATATCGCTGAAAAGCTCCATTTTAATGCGTCCTGCTGGTGTTTCTCCTATATTTATGTCCATAAAGACGATCGGGCGTGTTGTTGAAGACATGGGACTGGATGCTTGAAGGACCAATGGTTGATGTTGGTGTTGAGCCAAGCCGCACTGATTACGCAGAAATGGATGTTACTTTAAACCAACGCTAGCTAACGCTACAGCTTTGCTATGGTTCCGCCACTTGGCACGGCAACGCAGAAAAGTAGCGTGCTGGGAGTGGTGCAAGAACTCCGGGAAATGGGGGAAAAGTGTGGAGAAGCCGCCCCGTACACGATCGTTCTCCGCTTCAAGTTCTCCCACTCCTTCCATGAGCACCGAAAAGGACTATTACATCGGTGTGGACATTGGAACAGGCTCTGCGCGAGCATGCCTCGTCGATGCCAGTGGCCACATCGCGGCCTCCGATACCCAAGACACAAAGACGTGGCGCGACGAGAACGATCATAGAATCTTTGAGCAATCAACAACAGACATCTGGACCAAGATATGCATCGCCGTCAAGAATATATTGAAAAAGTCCGGTGTAGACAAAAGCGCCGTTAAGGGCATCGGCTTTGATGCAACTTGTTCACTCGCTGTTGCAGACTTTGAAGGCAACCCGGTGTCTGTGACGGGGGGCAAAGACATCGGAACCGTTGGTGGCGAAAGAAATATCATTCTATGGGCAGATCACAGAGCAGAGAAGGAAGCCGAACTTATCAACTCTACCGGCTCGATCGTTCTAAACTATGTCGGCGGGACGATGAGTGTATGCTCGCGCGCATGTTATGATCTTATCGGGTCAGGCTGATTTTCTTTTCATAGCTCGAGATGGAGGTCCCCAAAATTTTGTGGCTAAAGAAACATATG
Organism: Xerocomus potaroensis; assembly: GCA_038088895.1. Lineage (NCBI taxonomy): Eukaryota > Fungi > Basidiomycota > Agaricomycetes > Boletales > Boletaceae > Xerocomus > Xerocomus potaroensis. The sequence continues at coordinate 62,277 of JBBPJT010000028.1, read as the reverse complement.
GATGCAACTCTGTTCTCTCGATGCCAATTCTTTGATCTTCCCGACTTTTTCACCTACAGATCTACTGGCGATAACACTCGCTCTTTCTGCTCCACGACGTGCAAGTGCTCCTTCGTTCCCGACAAGGGCTGGCAGGAAGACTTCTTTACTCGAATTGGTCTCGAAGAGCTGATCGACGGTGGAGAATGGAGGCAAATAGGTGCCGCCAAAGGTCGTGTCAAACCTGCGGGATCACCGATCGGTCAAGGTCTCAGCCAGCAAGCTGCAAAAGACCTCGGTTTATTAGAAGGAATATCTGTTGGCAGTGGCCTCATTGACGCGTGAGCATTGATAAACCACGCTGATGGGTTTGAGATCTTGATAATCACTGAAGCTACGCGGGCTGGATGGGTACAGTCGGGGCACGATACGTGGAGAACGGAAGCTTGTCTGTGGCTCCTACTCTCGATGAGTCACGTCATCGGCTGGCCGCCGTTGCAGGAACAAGCACGTGCCACCTAGTGCAGGTTGGTTATGATTATTTCACTTGTCGTTTTACGATCCAGGAACACTGAACTCCGCGCTAGAGCAGACAAGGGGTATTTGTGAATGGTGTCTGGGGACCGTATAGAGTGGGCTGAGCTTATTGACCGCCGATTATGGATCTTACTGATCTATGACCCAGGACGCTGCCTTCCCTGGCTGGTGGATGAATGAAGGTGGTCAATCTTCCACTGGTCAGCTCATCGACTTTGTGATTACTACCCATGCTGCGTACCCTGAACTTCAAGAGCGGGCCAAACAAGAGCAGAAGAACATCCATCAAGGTCGGTCCAGCAACCGTCTAATACGACACTATGTTGGCACTGACACTGCTGGTGTTCGGCACCGCGGAAGTCCTCCTCGAAGTGCTTGAAAAGTTGTGCGAGGAGAAACAAGTTCACTCTTTCTCGGAGCTTACAAAAGATATCCAGTTCTATCCAGATTTTCATGGTACACCAACTTACTCCATTGGGGTTGCGTTTCTTATTTCTTTATAGGGAATAGGTCACCGATCGCAGATCCTCGTATGAGAGGTGCCATTATTGGTCTTGAACTTGTGCGCTGATACTTTCTTACTGATTCACGTGCTGACTGCTGCCAGGATGCTTCCATCGCCGATCTATCCAAGAAGTACTATCTGACTCTTGAGGCGATTGCATTGCAGACCCGCCACATCATCGACTCGATGAATGCTGCTGGTCACGCGATCAATTCTCTATACCTTTCTGGAGGACAAGCGCGGAACGCTGTTCTCATGCAACTCTTTGCTGACGTTTGTGGAGTTCCGGTTGTTCTCCCTGCGTCTTATTCAGAAGCCGTTGTGCTCGGCGCGGCAATGCTAGCGAGGATCGCTGCTGAGAAAGTGACGGCTTCTGAACAGATGTGGAACATAATGGTGGGTTCTCATACTTACAGCGGTCAGGAGCGCTTATCGCAAGTCTTACATTCGCAGGTTGAGATGACTCTCCCGGGTACACTTGTGGCTCCCATAGCGTCTCCGAAGGAGAAGAAGCTCTTGGACGCGAAATACAAGATTTTCAGGGAGATCATCGAAATTCAGAAACGGTGGAGGCAAGAAATAGAAGAAGCTTCCGGTTAAGGGTTTCGATACTAGACCATTGTGTACGTGGGACCAGGAATAGAAAAGAAGAGTTGTAGATGTAATACGGATGCAATTGAGCACGCTGTGGCGGATCGTGTTGACCGTTACTGGTTAGCTTAAAAACTATCTTCGCCCTCGATCATGATAATCTTCATCCGCCATCCCTTGTAATCATCATCCATGTCATCGTCCGCCCAATCAAAATCCTGGTCCCCAGTGGTCCGTCCACCTATTTCGGCTCCGGCCTCACCTCCTGTAAAGGAATGTTGGTTATGAAATGTCTCGGTTGCAGTGCATGTGCTGAAGATATCACCTCCTTCAATCCCTCCTAAAATATCAATCTCCTCGTCCTCTTGGCGTTTTTTTCGGAGAGCAAGTTGGGCTTCGTCTTCCTGTTCCCAAAAACAAGTCCATGAGTTTACCATTACAGATCCCAGCAACAACCTTACCAGGTCAAACTCTGCTTCCCCCTCTTCATACCAAACATTCTCATCTGCTTCCTCAAATCCCCCAGCGAATGCACCCCATCGTTCGGGAGAGGGGCTATGCCAGACAAGAATGGTACCTTGGTTTGTGGTTGAGGCAAGGCGTGGTGCAGATGGATGCCACTATGACAAAAGCAAGACACTGTGGATGATGACATGAAGGGGTCAATAGAGACTCACGTGGACATCTATCAAAGGCTCTCTCCCTCCATCCAATGCACTCGCAAACTGTCCATCATTGGAAATATCCCATATGTAGACCTTATGCGCTGCTGGGTCTGCGGCACCTACGAGTCGGAGGTTGATAACCATGTGCGAAAGGACAATAAACCGCCTCGGCCACATACCTCCTGCCAACCACTCTCCGTCTGGACTGTACGACATTGAGTGCCACGCAACTTTCGAGATCGGGTCGTTGAACCTGTGCGTAGGTTCTAATTCTGTTTCAAGTATACTATGTGCGTTCACAGAAGTAGAACCGGTCTCAAAAGCTGTAACGCCATTGGATTCAGCATTTGAGCCTGATCGAATAATGCTATCGACGGCAGGGGGAGTGGATGAGTTTGCGCTATTTCTGACAGAGGTCGAAGGCGGGGAAGGATAGTTTGGAAGCGTAAACTGTCGAATAGTTCTATCAGAGGAATTCGTTGCTAAACGCCTTGGTACACCAAATAAGCCGAGGGAAATAGTCAAGTGAGATCACATGTGAGGCTCACCGGCCTCCTTTAGCAAACTCGAGGCTCTTGATGATCCCTGCGCCAGATATGCGGTGTCTCGCGATAAGCTGTGAGAGATATGTTACCAGGATTTGGATAATTTGCTTTACAAATGATGACCAAAACGGAAGTAAACCTCACCGCTTTTGTTCGGACATTAAAGACATACACTGTACCTGCAGAGGTACCGACAAAGACATGTCGGCCTGTTGGATCAAACCGGGCGGATGTCATTATAGACCTGCATTAGCAACGGGGGTGTCAGGTTGTGCAGAAACATCTCGATTCAGTTAGAGAACAACAGAAGTGAACGTATATCATAGGGGCGATATCGAGGAAGCAAAACACGATAACATACCGTGCTCTCTCGTCACTGTCATCTTCATCGCACAACTCAAACCGGCCGCGGTGAGCGTTGCGCAAGTCGACTATGTAAGTTTCGCCTGTACTAAGAAGTGCGAGTATAATACGACTAAGAAACGAAATCAGAGGACAGCATCGCGGGACCGGCTACGGAAGCTTTTATTAGTTACATACCTGTTCCTTGGGTGAAAGCTGGCCGAGACGACCGGTGCGTCGAACCTGATGGTTGTATGCCTGTGAGGAGGGTCGTAGGATGACGCAAGGTCCCATATGATGATATTCCAGTCTTTGGATGCAGTGAGAACGTATCGGGAGTTGCGTGACCAACTGCGATGGTAAGTGTCAGACGTCAGACCATAGGCTCGAAGCATCGGTGGTAAGCGCACTCTATGGCAGTAACGCCCTTTACATGGCCTTCACACCACCTGACTGTTGCTTTCGTGTCGAGATCCCATATAACAGCCGACCCATCGCTACGTCCAGCCGCAAGAAGCTGTCCAGTGGGATTGAAACGGGCGAATGAAGCTCCTGAGACAAGCGAGGTCTGTACGGCTGTGGGGTGGGTGATAATAAACGGATCTATCAGCGACGTGATGTTAGTGTGGATGAGTTGCGATGCCACTTTAATGAGCGTACTAAGGAGGGATGCGTTCATAACTGTTGTGTTGTTCAACTCGATAGTTCGATGTTGCCTGCCCTCGACTCGCTCGTTGTACCCGCCGCCTTTGCACGGCACGACAAGATAACCGATGCAACCATCCTGGCTGATCTGTATGCATGGAGATCAAACACGGAGTTCGTACTGAACCAGCTGGACTTGTCCAACATTCCCGCATTTTCGGTTTCCGAACTAGCTCGTCTAGTTGGCGTTCTTGCCCCGTTGACGGCAGTGGCTCAATGGTCCTCTCCGGCAGTGCGCTCACTTGCACTGGGTGATCCTATTTTCTTTGGGGCCCTTCACCATTCATTGATATTTTCGGTAGCTTGCCTGGCCAGGATCCCCGCCTCGGACCAGCTCGTCGCCGACATTTTGACGCACGTTGTTAAGCCCCTCTTTGCGCCAACCCCTCACCCACGGCTTCACACATCTACGGGGCGAATCCTCCCTCGTCCGGCAGACGTACAAGATACATACATCGAACAACCATGGAAGGAACATCCCGGTCTAGACGACGCTGTCCGTTGGTGTCTCTTAAATACACAGGTCTGTTTGAACAGATTCATTGCTGTATGTGATGCCTAGTGACTGTTTCATCATCTAATAGTCGTCAGCATATGAAAATATGTGGCCACTTTTCTTACCCCCCGTCATGACCTTCTTGGATGACTATCAAGTACCTTACAAACTTCTTGGCGTTCGTCTGGTTTCTGATATGCTAACTCGTGCGCCTTCGGGTTTACTGCTTCGAACCGGCGTAGATGAGTTGATGTTCGTGGTGCGTAGCATTTTGTGAAGCTTTTGTGCACTAAAGCATCCACATGCTCCATCGAATTCCAATCCAGTCCCTCACAAATTCTTTGTCGCACCTTGGAGACCGATCAACCCCAGACTTCATACATTTAGCTGTGACGACTACCCTCCAACTCATCGATCTCACCACCCCCTCCGCATTTCCTCCGTATTTCATTTCGCCTCATGACAGCCAAAGTCGCGATATACCAGCAACAGTTCTTACGCACTCCCTGTCGACATCGCAGTCCAAGTCACTATCGACCCGCTTTTCTCGACTGTCCACTCTCCTTTCGTCTTCCCTTCTTGGCACAGTCATAATGTATACACCAACTTTTCTCCTTCCAGAGTTATCATCAGGCTCTGGTCCCGATCCTTTCGCTGACCTGGAACACACGGACACCAGCCCCGCTCATGAACCTTACCTTCCACCGTCGACGCCAAAAAAACAGTCATTCAATCCAACACTCATTGCAGCAGCCCAAGCTTTACCGCCGGTACTGTTGGCATTTGGCATAGGTGGTGCTCGTTTCCTGAAGGGTATTGTCCCTCTATTAGCCGAATGGCTTTCCCTACCTCTTCCCATCGTTGCTATTGAGACGGGCAGTGTTCTAAAGAATAATGAAGGTGCTTCTCTATGCAATACGGAAAGTTCTCCAGATCACAGCTCGAAACTATTCGTAGTGGATGCTACACTGCATCTCGCCTCATTATCCTGTCTGACCGTCCTCTTTCGCACCTGTACTCCACGGATGGAAGGATGGTCCATGACAATTCTTAATGCTCTGGGAAGATGCTGGATTGAATGTGTGGATATTGAAAATGAGAAAAGAAATAACAATGCTCTGAAGGATAGTCTCTGTGCTCTGAAGAAACAGCTGAAAGAGGCCACTGTGCAGCTAGCCAATGTTAATCCTAACATTACCAAGGTATGTTCAAATCTGTGATCATATGTATTTTATATTTCCCCTTGCTCTTGTTGAGAATGGTTCTTATTTCAAATCCATTGACTTTCTCTTCACAATTATTGTTCACTTACAAAATTTTATAGGAGTATGGCATTTTATTGGCATATGACAAATCTCTTTTTGATGGTTTGGTAGAGGAGATCCCATTAGGCTTACAAGCAGAAGAAGAGACTTTGGTTAATATTTGTACTGAGAATTACAGGGGCTACAACTAACTTATTCTGGGATACAGGTGAACAATTAGTAAAAGCAATAGCTATTGAACTAGACAAGAGAAGTGCCTTGAAGATGATAAGATAATCTAAGGCCCAGCTATAAAGGAGGACTGTCAATCTTATTTGGTTAGCCTACATATGGAAATTCTATATGATATCATAGCCATACAGGGGTTAGTGAGTCATGGTACCTGTGTATGTACTGTACATATCATCTTGTTTCTGTCTAGCACTATATTACTGCACATATTTGTATGTGCTACAATATAAATTCCAGTTTCTTTTCTTTTTCTTTTCCTTTCCCTCTATTTGCTTCTCTGACCTGATATCAGGTAGACCCTTTTGATTTCACTTTATGTTTTATCTGTTGCCTTCTGTTTCATAAATGCTATCCTTTCCTTCAGCTATGTCCCATCCATGGTATAGCCTTGTGTCCACCTGTTCCACTACATGTTCCACCTTCCTGTGTATCTGTTTCACAGGTGACTTACCATGGCTTATTGTCATCTGGCAAACTCCAAGCCAGTCCTGGACTACCCTCTCCATAACTCCAGTCTGTCTTCCTTCTTTTCATGTGGTTACTCTGGAATCCCACATTTGATTTCCCACTATCTTATGATATTCATTGTCCATCTGACCAACAAGTCTGAGGAGTTATCTCCCCTTGTCATCCAAAGTTATCTCCTAAAGTCTCTGACTTGTACCAGGACCAGGTCATAAATATTAGTTAAGTCTCTAGTCCTAACTGGAGTTAGGAGACTACTTGCATAACAATTCTTGCTTGGTCCATGCACAGGATAGACACCAATACATAGGTACTAGCATCCATGTATGATACTCTCCAAACTAGTTCTACACACCACATGTAGTTTCTAGTTTCTCTCTTCCCCCCTCCAAGTCAGTTGGAAGAGTCTTCTGTAGTCCTTTTCTTGGCTAGCAAGACTACAACCACTAATAAACTCTCTAGCTTTTGAGGAGCTAGAACCTATCTGCATATATAACAACATTGTAGTACTGGTGTGTACTGTGTACTGTGTATCACTATTGGAATATCAATCACATTTCATTCCTATGATGTCACACTTACGTATTCTGTTGTATTCTGGCCTGAAATTTAATAGTTACATATATCATGGTCTGTATGGTTACCATATGCTCTTTGGTGCAAAGGTGGTAGTATTGATATTGTATTCCTTAGTTTGAGGTTTCTGGACCAGTCTATGTTATTTTCCAAGAGATCAATTAAACCTGATTAGGTTATATGAGGTATGTTGACAGATATATATTTATGGCACATCCTATAAACAATGTACAATACAAGCAAACAAACAAGATCTTATAAAGCTGCTCTTTTTCAATTGAATTTTTCTCACACTGCTTGCATTCTTACCAGCATTTCTGAATATTGCTACAACAGTGTTCTTCTATAAGTAAGTTTTTCAAATAAGTACATATAAGCTGAAAATTTCATGATATGATTCTTTAAACACTTGTAGAATGACAATGGCTCTTTCTTTGAGTCCTCACCAGCTAAAACAAGATATGCATGGTCCATTATTGACACCCACTAAGCTACTTCAATCTTGTATGCTTATTGTTTTCCTCCTATTAGTTCTCCATGTTTACCAGCAATACTGCTGACCCAATAGCTGCTACTCCAAAGGAATTCAGAACAGCCATGTATGACAAACCAGATAATGAGGTAGTATATTTATAAATGGATGTTCAGTTACAACACTCATCAAGCATTTGAAGATACTGACCATGAGTATCAATGATCCACCCCCAAAATTTGGGCATGCATCCAATCTGGTGTTATCTGACCTGCCCTCATGGACACCATTGAAAACACTTGGAGAAGATGAAGGCTCATCAGCTTCAGATCTACTTAAATTGAACACAACTCGCCCGCCAACGAAACGGATTCGAGAATCGCCATCCACCTCACAGACAACGATTGGACGTGGCTCGACGGTGAACCCTAAACCAACTTCGGAGCCATCATCTAGTATGAAATCCTACAAGGGGAAAAGGGCACGATTCGATGGCGTTCTCATCACAACAAAGTCACCACCGCACAAAAAGTACAACTCTCGCGTGAAGCCTGTGTCGGCACGCGATTCTGACACGCGGGGGACAAGCTTGGTAGACGCGTTGGCACGCACGTTTACTGCGAATAAACACAGAGAAGAGTCCTCTTCCCGCCAGCCCCGCAGGGGTTTGTACCGGCATGAAGACGCGTCGGCAGTACCGCCGACGGACGTGGAAACCACCGATGCTGATGAAGACCAGCTCCAGCTCCAATCAAACTCGCGTCTCGGCCACGCACGCCTGCCAAAACCGCGGCTCTTGCGGGCCGGTAATGTCTCCGAGACCAGCTCCGAGGATGTCACGCTCCTCCGACGGGACGTCCCACCACCCGATCGACCGGTCAAGCGACTCAGGCCAATTCAATATGAACCAAACGCTGTGTCGATCGATGCGGCACTCGGGACGGTGGAAGCGCCAATTAGTTGGGATGCCGAATTAGATTTTATTACCAAGGACGATGATACTGTTTTTGGCTCAGGGCAGATCGCACCGCCCATATCTCCAGACGATCGGATAGCTGTTGACGAGGATATCGGCGCCTCTGTGTCTTCCCGAAAGGCTTTGTCCCATAGAAAACCCGTGCTCTTACCTTATCTCTCCCGTGGAGCCAAGTTTAAACAACGGTTAGATGCCTTTTTCGGTGAAGATACGGCTGTACGGACGGACAGAGTTGCTCGGCCGAGACGTGTGAGTACCACTCCCCGAGTAAGCGATGTTGACCGGCGCGCTAAAATTGATCAATGAATTACCATTCACAGGTCGAGTATGACTATTTCACCGCGTTCGACGAACTTGATAGCCCGAATCCGAGTGTATCGACTGTACCAGACAGCCCTGGTTCCGTTGTGGAGGAAAGTGCGAGTGCCGTTCCGAGCACGCGGATCACCAGCCAATCCCCCGGTCTGTCATCTACCCATACCAGTGTGGATCAGCTTCCTGGAAGCCGGCTCGTTGATGCGACCTCGATTACAAAGCCAGTTTTCAGCACAAGCATAGAACAAACGAGTGCTTGGATCAACGCTCTCCAACGCCTCATCAAAGGGAAAGTACGTGTTCAAGAAGAGGTGAGTTTGCACGTCAGCGGGGATTGCTTCACCACAGCTCAGTGGTATGTAGGATCTAGAGACTCTGAGTATCATCCTTGCGGAGATAGAATCAGTGAAAGACAGCCTGGATATTGCCCCCAAGGTCGGTTTAAAAGGCAATAGTAGTACAAGTATAGTTTATTCACTTCTGCCATTCAGACCCTGGAGTTGCGTGAATGCATCAAGCAGCTTTCGAAGCTAAATGAGATACCCTTTGGAGACAGAAATAAATTGCGGCAGCGCGCCGAGGATATTTTTCAGACCTGGCCGTCTATGATGGAGCCCGATGTTTCTTAGTTCTTGTCTGTTTTTTTAGATACCTGATACTTTAGCTCCTCTCCTTGTTTGATTCCTTTCAGCATCAAGTTAGGTTGAATTAAGGATTAATCAATAGACAGAATTTGCCATGAGTGATACAGAGAGGGTGACAGAAGAAAATGAAATCCTTCAGATTTGTTACTTCCCCACACAAAACGAGCCGAAAATTGCGCCTAAAACCTCTTCGGTACTAACATCGGAACCAGAAACGGCCCCGATTGCTCGTGCGGCATACCGTAAGGATTCAGCAGCGATATCAATCTGAGACAATGCTAGGCAACATTAGTTTTTCAGGATATCCAAATCTTTCAGTACACAATGAGACTTACGATACGTCTTGAACTCTTCTAGATACGCCACCGCAGACTTCAGGTAGTCACGGTGACGTGCTTGTGTCACCAGTGGGGAATCATCGAGAGACAATGTTTCGGCGTACCTTGGATAACTTGCATAACGAAACGACAAAGAGGATTAAATCACTTACGCATATGTCTCCTTCAGCACTGACGCCAGGCCATCCATAAATTCCCGCGTTCCTTCGCCAGAACAAAGGCTGATGCACCAAAAGTGTCGTACAGTCCTGGGTGCCCGTCGAGAGAGCGCATTGCTCAATGCTTCCTCAAGCCCATAAGTTGAAACATCCGGAGCAAGATCAGATTTGTTGAGTACAAACAGAGTGTTGGGTTTTAGATGGCAGACAACGTCATCTGGTATTGTGATTTCCACCCTTCCCTTTGATATTTTTTGTATAATTCCATCGAGAGGGAGGACACATATTGAGAGATCGGAAATGTCAATACTAGTGCATTTAGCGATGCTCACAATGAACTGAAAAGAAAACGAGGCTTACACATTTCCGGCCCGCTCGACTCCAATTCGCTCAATGGTATCATCAGTTGTATTCCGAATTCCTGCGGTATCGTTCAATACAACGGGGAATCCACCAATATCAAGAGTGAGGCTAAGGATGTCTCGTGTCGTCCCAGGAATCGGTGATATGATAGCGGCATCTCTCTCAGCTATGAGAGATGTGACAAATGATTTATTCAAAGCAGACGGATGGTATACAGAAGACGAACCGAGGAAGTTGAAGAGGCTACTCTTTCCGGCATTCGGAGGTCCAAAGATGACCAGCTTGATGCCGGACCGGAGGATCTCTCCACGACGATTGTCAGATAAATGCAACTGAATGTGGTCAATTATGTCCTGCGCCCGCGCGAGAGCTAGGGTTCGTTATAAGGAACTAAATGCAGGTCATTGCGTTGCATACAAACCTTGTTCAAACATCCGTTCTTGACCCAACTCATCAACATCCTCACCAAAGTCAATGAACCCTTCGACGTACATGAGACAGTCCAATATTTGAGATCTCAGAATATCGAAGCGAACTCGTTGCGCTCCCTATCTCAAATCGGATTTCAGAGTAAGGTCACGAGCAGTAGATACCCACCCCTGCGCTGGATAATGCAACACGTCTTTGTGCGTCTGTCTCTGCGTCGATGAGATCCCGCAGACCCTCGACCTGAGTGAGGTCCAGACGTCCACCTTCAAAGGCACGTCGGGTAAACTCTCCTGGCTGAGCAGGGCGACAGTACGGTAGCTTTGACAGTGCGCGCAGGACCGACGCGAGCACCGCTCTACCAGAGTGTATCTGCAATTCAACCAGATCTTCTGTAGTGAAGGACTTCGGCCCTGTTGGATGAGTGTCAAAAGACAGATGCGGACAGCAAAAGGTAAAAATCACCCTCGAAAAAGAGAACGAGACCGTCGTCTAATTTCTCGCCTGTGAGAGGATCAATGACATGACGCAGCTCCGCGAGTCGTGGGACGGGTGGTCTGCTGATGCGAGATGCGCGGATGGGCCGAGTGAGCGCATTCCAGACGTTGCCCGCGTCGGGTCCTGACACCCTGATGACAGCAACACCGCCCTTGCCTGGAGGGGTGGACAATGCATAAATAGTTTTGCGCTGTGCATCGGAGGGTGTCAGATCAGCGAGGAGGTGGGATTTGCGGGAAAATAACAGATATGGGCAAGGACGGAGGCGATGCGCATTGACGGGTCTCGTCGAATTTCTAAGTAGAAGGTTATTGTTTCGAGTAACAGCTGGTAAAATGGGATTCAACAGCGCGAAAATTGGATGAAACGAGCGACCACGAAGACTTGCGAGGCCGCTGCAGCTCGTGCATGGCTGCAACATCTACTTCTGTGCTTTCTCACGCAGCTGGCTCTTGACCACATCAATTCTTTAATCGCTCTCCCGTTCATATCGTAGTATTCGTCATGGGTCAAACACGTTCGTCTCTTTCTTCATGAGACTCCTCGCCGTTCACGCTCACCCACCACCGAACAGAATCTCAGTTCATGGAGGACATGCAAAGGCGGTCCAACTGTGCGTCAATCACCCATCGTTTTTTCCTATCCTCACAATCTTGACACATGCTAGTCACGTCCGCTGAGCTCGAGCGTCTGAAGAAACGCTTCATGAAACTCGACAGGTTGAGTCAATCCACCGTGGTTCCACTTCCTCTGAACACGTGCCTAGTGACGGTTCAGGGTCTATCGATCGCGAAGAGTTCCTGCAAATACCACAGATCGCTAGTAATCCGCTAGCATCACGAATGATAGCCATCTTCGATGAAGAGTGCGTCACGCGTGATCAAACACACGTTCCTCCACTTAGTTCACCCCCGTTCGTTGTAGTGGTGGAGGGACCGTTGACTTTCAAGAGTTCGTGGGTGGCCTCAGCGCTTTCAGTAGCCGTGGTGGCAGAGAAGAAAAGTTGAGATGTCCGCCCTTTTCTTTGTATTTCTGGCGTGTTTCTCACCTCTACGACGTAGTTGCCTTCAAAGTCTACGATGTCGACCGCGACGGCTTCATCTCTAACGGTGAATTATTTCTCGTGCTCAAAATGATGGTCGGCAATAACCTCAAGGTGTGGTGCATCAACTCATTTCGTGTGCCAACTAACCAACACGCCGGTCTGTCAGGATCAACAACTTCAACAGATAGTTGATAAAACAATAATGGAAGGCGATCATGATCGAGATGGAAAACTCAGCTTTGAGGAATTTGCTCAGATGGTTTCGAATACGGTGAGTGTCATCAGAGACCAGTCGTTCAATCGCCACGCCCATCTTGATTGGACAGGATATCGTAAAGCAAATGACTCTTGAAGACTTATTCTAGCAGGTCCTTATTTCATACCCTGCGTCGCGTGATAATACCATGGCCGCAGTCAGCATCGAGCACCTACGGCTATTTGTACTATATCCCCTTTACTATCCCGGTTGTATGCCCAGAACTCATATTACGAAGGAAGAACTGATTCAAACCCAAACTCGGCGTGACCACCACTGAAATTCAATAGGGCTCATTGCGGTGAGGCGCGGGAGTAGCAGATGGCATCCTGCACCGGGTTCTTGATAGCAAGCCACCCATTTGTCCTTGCTCGCCTCGTGCTGAGATACATCAAGATCCGTGACTGATGATATCATGGCCATCGGTCCTGGAAGCAACGGGACAGACCGAACGTCGCTCCAGTTCAAACATGGTCGGCTCGAAGGCCCAGATAGCTAGATGATAATAACACCGGACTACACACTTTCCTGGTCGTACTTTTGGTCATCGGGGTGTACTTGCGATTCAGAAGGAAAGAAAAAGAATAATAATTTTAGAGTGGAGTTGATGTCGGGATAATGAGCTAAAAGTACGTGTAGGCAAGAAAACAATTAAGTAACAAGATCAAATAGCTCATGGGGATGGTTGTACATATAAAAAGGAACAACGGTCCTAGGATGCAACAGGGACAGGTGAAAGAAGTGGGCTAGATTAAGGTGCATAATAGGCGCTCTGTATGGGTAAAAGCATTGGCGAAGGCGTGGGGTATTAGTGATGGTGGAAAAAGCTTGACAGCCCAACTGCGGGTTGCTTGGTGTAACCTTCTATTCTAGGTATTCACCACCCGATGTCCTCGCACGATGGCTATGTATGTGTGAAGAGGCCATACGTGATAATACGATAGGAGTTGCGTTGGGGAAAGAATGATCGGTGTTTACAGTTGTACAACGATGGCAGGCGAATTGAATCCGGTCGCAAGGGGGTGCTGAGAGTGGTATGGTGTACAGAGTGCCATCTGGGTTGTGGGGCGGCATTACCGCTGCCAAGAAGGGACGGTCATCAAGAAGGGCGAATGAGAGCTAGGCACTCCAACGTGGCTGAAAAAAGGAGTGTGGGATTGCTGCGTCGTCTGAAGCGCCTGCAAGTAAAAAGGGTCGGTGGAGGTAAAGGGGGAAGAAGTACATGAGTCGGAGGGAGAACCGATGTTTGACACCGAAATTGGGGTCGGCGCGGGGGTAGCTGTAGGGTTGTGGAGATCGCCCTTGTAAGTGGACCATAGATATGCATTTGGGGAGCGCGGCGAATCAGGAGTTATCATGTCCTCCACAGTGCGCTCTTCCTCCATTTCTTCAAAGTCGCACCAGCCGCCGTCAATGCTCTGCCTCCGTGCAGAAGAAGTACTTCGTTTACGGGAGTGGTCCGCGTGTTCCGGAACAGGAAGAGGCCAGGTAAATGTGGAAGAGGAGGGCGTCCGAGCAGTAGGGGTTGTGCAGTGCTGAACATTCGTTGGATCACGTCGGGCGACGTTGATGCTGACGCCGTGCACAAAGGTGGAATTGTGTGGGTGGTGGGGAGATAGGGACAACGGGTGGGTTAAGAGTGCCTGCGCAAGCTGGGACTAGAAAGCGGGGGCGAGATAAGCAACGATCCAAAGTGGTGTGGGGTAAAATGAAATGCAGACCTGAAGTGCGGCGAGGTCGGTTGCCTCCTGGCCGATGTGGTTAGCGGACAAAGAGGCGACGAGGTCATCAACGGACACGCTCATGATCGTGACAGAACAAGAGACAGAACGAACAGCAGCAGACACAGCTCAAAAGCAAGAAGGCCAACGGACGACCCCAAACACGTGTCCAATTTGGTACATAACATTCCGGACCTCGCCGTGCCTCACCAGATCATTAATCATTAGTTTGATCCCAACACCCGGCAACCCAACACCAACTACCACTAGATATTTCCCATCCTCCTAATTCTTCTCCTCCGTCAACTCCGCCGCCACTTGCTCCAAGGGAACCACAACAGGAGACGGCGCCGCCTCAACTTCCTTGGCGACAATTCGGGCCTGCCTCTTCTGCAGGCTTTGCAGATACGACGACCCTCCAGCGTCGAAAAAAATTACCCCAAGGCCCACAATCCAGCAGCCGTACCATCCCAGGCGTGCCCATACTGTTATAGAGTCAGTAAGCGTTAACAGCATGAAGGGGGCAGCCGCGAAGTTGATTAATAACACGGTAACCAACGTTCCCAGTAGGTCGTAGGAACGCTTTGCCCAAGTAGCCTGTCCTCCTAGAGGCGTGACAAGTGGCCGGACGCCAGCTCGGCTCTTTCGACCAAGGTAGGTAATAAAGCCACCAAAGACAAATGTGAGGTAGTATCCAGTCGCGGTGCCATGCTGTGTACCTTTGGTCACTACTGACACTAAAAAGCAAGTTTGGGGCCTTACCCAGAACGCGCTGGTAACAAAGGTGACCAGCGTGCTACGGAAGCCCGGCTTTTTGCCCTTGGGAGTAACACGTTTGTAGACACATTCCCTAAGCCAAATGTTCGTATTAATGTTCCAGGCATCTAAGAGGCCCTTGCTGTTTGAAGGTAGCTCAATTTCCAGCACTTTCACGTTCGCAGCACCCTCCCAAAGAGACTCTCCAGAGGGACCAAATCCGGTGAAACCCAGTCCAGTGAGGATGCTTGCTCCCTGCGAGAATGTCAATTGGCCGCGCGTCGGCACCAATTTTTTTTTCCTACCTCCGTCAAAATCCAAATAGCATAATATTTGCAACGTTCCGCAAATCCAAACAATTGGAAAAAAGCAATCCTGGTGAATCCATTGGATGAGATGCGCCGTCAACCTCAAGCTTGGTCGTACCGAGAGAGAATATTTTGTTCCGCGAACCAGGGCGTCAACACGACCGCGTAATTGTAAGATGGGCCCAGAACCACGAATAAGCCCAGAAATACAAGCCCGAACAACATCTTTCGGTAAGCAACACGCTTCCTACCATCTGGAATTACCCTTCGTTTTGGTTTTGGAGCTTCGACCGATTTGAATAATGACTCGTCTATTAGAGAATTATAGGATGCATAAGTGATATATGGTCCGACTAATACCCCGGGGAAATACAATCTGTGGCGGGTTAGCAATACAAACACGTGAAGCCAACGACCTACGTGAAACCAAGGAACTCTAGTAGATTGGGGTACTTCGTCACGCGTTTCTGAAGCTGCCATTTGTCCAAATCCTGCAGTAAGGAAGCAATGAGGCACAAGAAGCTGTTGGACCATGAAACAACCAACTTCTTGTGGTCGCCTGCCATCGTATACATTCCACGCGAAAGTAGTCAGCTTCATAGTCAGAACCATTTGAGGACCGGTAATCTCAAACGTTTCGTATCCCAGACCATAGATGACGCGAATAATATGGCTACAAAAAAAGAGTTAATGTCGATGGAACGATACGATGACACTTACTTGGCAGTGAGATGGCCCATCACAAAACTAAAAGTATTTAGTACGATATTGACACGAGACAAACAGCTAGACTTACGCGAAGACAATCCATGGCATGCTGGGACCTCGGAAATTTGCAGCAATGAAATAAGTTCCGATGGCGCTACCAAAAAGTTGAAGGAAGCCCCAATGCAGATGGAGAACAGGTATGAAGAAAAAGACGGAAACGAAGATATTGAAAACATGCTTGAGGTTACGTTGAGATGATGGTATTCGAATGAACAGGCTCCCCAGAGGATACGCAATTAGGAGACAACAAATGAGCTATATTACAAAAGGGGTGTCAATGGTGATTTGCGCGAGGCTGAAAAGCAGTCACCTTGATTTGGTCAATAGATGCACCAAGTGCATTTGCTATGGGAGAGAACAAGACATCCATAGCACTAAGAAGAACCCCACAAGAGCGACGAGTGCTCAGAGTCAGTCGAAGCAGCAACTGAACCCCACAGAACCAAAAACGTGATGGCTTGAAGTGAGGTAATTAGATATCCCACGCATATTCAGTCACCTCCTAGAAGACAAACACTGCTTCAGGTTTCAGGCTGGGACATCAAAGTCTCCCCAAGCCAGTCGTTCTCAGCAGGCACGGCGCAATGCCAGCCTATTACTAGTACTCGCGCAAATCGAGCCCGCATGGTTTTCGACCTTTCTCGCGTTCTGTGAAAGTCGACAAGTGCTACTAATGGATTAGTGATTTGCATCGACCCACAGTGGAAGAAAACAGCGGGTGAGCTTGCTCCAGTATACCAATCGATCGACAACATCAGGCAGTGTGTTCACACCACAGCATCAGTACGTACATGACATCTGCGGTGGATCCACGTATCATATGGTCACCTTGGAGACGGGAAACACAAAGTAAAGTAGTAAGAGAGCTTGCATAGTAACAACAGCGTCTCAAGTTGCTAATCAAAGTCGAGAGATTTGGTATTGAAAATACACTATGGAAGCAAAGTTGATACGGCCGAGACCCTCAGCGATGGGCAGCTTGGGACAGCTCTTCCACAACGTAATCCCTCGTGCCTCCATTTGCAATATTGTCCCAGGAAGGCCCCAAATCAAAAGGCATAAAACTCCAAGTAGAGGCTGAGCGCGCATCCGAAGCAGGATGCACCCCGATATCGGTGGTCTTGAAGTCGAAATGTGGACGATGGACAGCAACATGAGCAAGTAAATGGCAGACCAGAACAAACAGCAGAAACGAAAAGAGCACGATCGTCCTGGTTTTTAACGGAAACTGCCCTTGAAAGTGTGGGAGCTGAGTGATACGCTCGCGCAGCGAGGGCTTGGGAGGCGGAGTGAGGAAGGCAATGTAGTACTCGGGACACCCGAGAGAGGGAGAAGAAGGGGTCACGATAATAGCGGGTAAAGGCGACTTCTCCGTCGCTTGGGGAAGCGACAGATCTGCCAAGTCATTAATGGCATGTCCCCCCTCCATGAATCAAGCGTTACCTAACGGCGCAGGGATCAAGTTGTAGTCAAGACGTTGGGGAAGCCTGTGGATTCTACGAGCTGAAGACCAGGGTTAAGAACAGAGCCAGAGCCCCACGTCGAACGGAACGTACCACCTGAAGGCATGATGAATAGATCAGGTTTTGAGAAGACGAAGAAGCTAAAGCTTGAAGGGTTTGAAGGGTTGAACGAGTGGATTGTAAAGGAGTGTACGGGTTTCTGTAGATTTGCAAAACAAAATGTCAGTAGCGCTGAGGCTCTGAGGGCGTGATGGCAACCTGTTGCTGCGGACGGCAATCGCCGAAAACATATCCGAGATAGGAAATCCTCCACATCTTTCTTTCCACATCACATGTCATTCCTCCAGCTCCAGCCTTCCTCGTCGTTCAGGGTTATTAACAAAACCCTACACAAGACATCACTTCCATCTGAGAGCTATGTCCTCTCACTGGCATCCGTCGCTCGTTCCTATGCCGCCTTAGCGTCAACCCCATC
Source organism: Xerocomus potaroensis (assembly GCA_038088895.1). Taxonomy (NCBI): domain Eukaryota; kingdom Fungi; phylum Basidiomycota; class Agaricomycetes; order Boletales; family Boletaceae; genus Xerocomus; species Xerocomus potaroensis. The sequence continues at coordinate 44,393 of JBBPJT010000028.1, read as the reverse complement.
CAACCAGATCCATCTGTTCGACAAAGCTACCCTGCAAAGCACCTGTATTCTCAGAGGCCACGAATATGCGACCACTCAACTTCGTACAGTTCGTTGCCTAGGTGCCTCTACTCGCGAAATGCTTCTCTCATCCGGCAGAGACGGATGCGTGATAGCATGGGACGAAAGAAGTGGATCAGTTGGCGTTAAAAGTGAGTCTTCTACGTGTGTATCTTTGGAATGTGCCTCAACGACTTAAAGAACTTGTTCAATACTAGTGGAATCATCTGGGAAACTACACCCTCTCCTTTGTTGTGATGCGTCGGATGACGGCTCCCTCGTCGCCGCGGGGACTGACCTCCAAAAAGAGGATGCGTTCATCATATACTGGTTAGTATTGTTCGCGTGTAGAATGCTCTAAAAACGTACGTTTTTCAAGGGATCCACGAAATCCCGTTGCAAAATTGCGCTCTCACGGGTCAACCCACTCTGACGATATCACCGCAGTACACTTCTCGAAGGGTGAACACCGTTCAAGTTCTAGCAACATACTACTATCAACTTCATCCGATGGGCTTATTAGCACCTCAAATGCCCTAGAAACGGACGAAGATAATGCTGTGATGCATGTCGGCAACTGGGGGTGCAGCGTCTCGCAAGGCGGGTGGATATATAATAGACATGGAACACGCATCTGGGCAGCTAGCGATATGGAGACGTTCAGTTGTTGGTCGACCGAGGTGTGACCACTTTTCTGAATGCACGTCCAAAACATCCTTACCAGAAAACGGTCAGCTTGACCAAGTTTTAACGGTGGATATTCGCAGCCCCTCCTTGCACGATCATGGTCATACCTGGGCCACCGATTACCTCATTACAGGGTATTCTGCGCGAAAAGTAGAAAGCGGATTTGGGCTATTTGTCGGCTCCAATGAGTTCAGCTTGTTTTTCTGGTTTGGTGAATGGGAATATTTGTCTAATGACTTGATAGGGGCGATTTGGCTTTGATCACTGGAACCGATTTATCAGATGCTACGGCTCCATGGATGATACATTCTGTGTGGGCTGGTGGTCATTCGGGCGTTGTGCGATCCCTCTACTGGGATGAAGAGGTGTATCACCCAGTTTGATTTCCCCTTTCTTTAGCTAATGTTATGTTTCTTTAGCATAATATCATCATTACCGGTGGCGAAGATTCAAATATAGCTGTGTGGCAGAACCAAATTCCTGACTCTGAGCCTCCAGCTCCGGCACTTAATCAGGCGAACGACCTCATGGAAGCGGAGGGGCCGACTTTTAAAAGAGGATGGGATGGCACGATGGAGGTCGAGCAGTCATTCCCAGTAAGGAAACACCGGTGCATCGAAATAAACGTTGATTAATCACCAATTTTAGGATAGCAAGCGGGTGAAGGAGAGTTGAATGAAAAATCTACCATTCGTGTGGGCTTTGGCAAATTTATGTATGCAGTCCTGGTGCTATGACTCTCAATATTGGGTCAATGTATCGGCGCACTGGAGGATACACCATATGCATGGATGAGATACAGGTGCAAGGACAATAGAGTGACAGTGGTACATAGCAATACCATTTTGCATGTCTCCGAATCGGCATCTCCAATATGTGTCGACTTTGTGAACTTATACCTTGAAGCCACGGGACTTTCGACGACCACGAGCACGTTCGAACTTTGGTCAAGGGATGAGGACAGAGCTTATCCGTTAATTCGAGAAAACTCACTTTTCTGCCCTTGGAAATCGTATAAGGTTTCTTGTGTTTGTGAGGACCCATGCCAAAGTGCTTGACAGCCTCACGAGTGCTCCGCTTGCCTCTCAGAAGCACTGTGTTGGAGCCTGTAGGCGAACGCAGAGCAAGTTGATCCAAAGTGATAGCCTCTCCGCCCGCTTTAAGGATACGCTCTTTTGCTGCCTGGGAGAAGCGAAGGGCGGCCACGGTCAGTTTTGGGACCTCAGTGAGACGAACGTCATCGGTAACTGTTGCAACCGATACGATGATCTTGGAGGAGAGGTCCTGAGTGTCAGAAGTCTCCTTAACAATTCTTGAGAGCGAAATCGGAGGGCGATTGACTTTGGAAAGAAACAGGCGGTGTAGAATTGCCTAAACGCGGAGGGTGAGTGAAAGATTTAGATTTGTTCACTTTGTCAAACCTGGTTGAATTTTGAATCAGTACGGCGCGCGAGGAAACGGTACAACTGAGTGGTGGTCAGGAAAAGCCTTTCAAAACCAGTGACGGGTGCATACCTTGACCAGCAAGAGGAGGTAAGGGTCCTCACTCTTGGGTGCGGTGCGGTGGGTCTTCTTGACGTGGTGAGCTTTGAGATCGATACCCTGAATATGGATATGATGAGAGGACGATTAAGCGCTACTTCAAATAATGAATTCACCATCTTAGACTTGTCGATGTGTGCTAACGGGCCGCCGTCGAACGTTGCAGCGATGGGGCTTGAAAAACTGTACAGTACCACAAAATAAGGTTCATTTTGGCTGAGTCTGAAATTGAAATTTTGCTTACATACAAACACGCGCAAATCGTCTTTTTCTTACTCCAACTGTCATGGTCAGTGCCCGTTGCCCTACTCCAAACACTTTTTGACTCACTTTTTTTTTTTCTGTTAGTCGCAATACGGTGAAGCTGCAGCTCCTCCAGTGGACCCATACTCTGATGCTTACAATGCTCCGGCACCAGCCACCTCGGAATCTCGCGACCGCGATGCGGCTCGTGCGCGCTCCCGTTCCCGTAGCCCAGCGCGCAGCAACAATGGTTACAGGAGCCCTTTTAGGCGCCGATCTCCACCCCCTAAACGGCCCTCGCATGCTCCCATTGTACGCTGGCCTTCTTTTGGGCATTCCCTTGAAACTCATCTAACAAAGCAGGCGCCTAACCCATCCGCCGTGTTGGGTGTCTTCGGCTTAAGTATTAGAACTCAAGAACGCGATCTGGATGAGGAGTTCAGTCGATTTGGAAGGGTTGAAAAAGTCACCATTGTTTACGATCAAAGGGTATGTTGCGGAGTGATGCTCGTCACCAACCCTTAACCCATGTTGCCAGTCCGACCGTTCTCGTGGCTTTGGTTTTATCAAGATGTCGAGTGTAGAAGAGGCAACACGTTGCATTCAAGAACTGAACGGCATTGTTAGTTGCATCATTGCTATAACTTGACGATGCTTACGCAGGCCTAGGAATTGAATGGGCGCCGGATCAGAGTCGACTACTCGGTTACTGATCGTCCTCATGCACCCACCCCGGGAGAATATATGGGCCACCGTCGTTCTCATAGGGACACGTATTCAAGCCGTGAATACCGTGACTCGTACCGCGACTCTTATCGTGACCGTGACCATCGTCGTCTCGACCGTGACCGAGAGCGAGACCCCTATGGTCGTGATAACCGTGACTGGCGTGACCGTCGTAGTCCGCCTGCTCGCAGTAGCCGTTACTCACCTGATTACAGGAGACGTAGGAGTTACTCAAGAAGTCCGCCGAGAGGTAGTAGCCCGCGCAGGGATTTTGATGGCCCTTCCAATGGTGCCTCTAATTCTTCCAACCATGCCGAAAATGGCGGTCGTTGGTGAAGTGGCTGCCTGCGGCCCGAAGTTGTCATGTTCTATCTTTATGTGTTTGTTTCTCGCAAAGGGTCGAGCACGTGCAAGTGAAGGGTTCATGACGGGCACCCATCAACAGACTTCAAGTTTCTCAAAGTTTCTTCTTACTTCCTGTCTTGAAGATGCCGGCACATGGTTCGGTATATCTGAAAAAAAAAAGAATCAAGTCTCAAGTTTTTTTCGACTTTTCTTGCTTGTATTCCCCATCATGCCTTTCGTATCGCTCTACTACTTTGTGTTACACTATCAAGTATTGGTGAAGACGCGCATGGTCAAGTTTACGATGTGTCGGTAATACATGCATGAAGACCTGCCATGGTTTCAAATACAAGGACGTCTATGGCGTAGATTTCCCCTCGTGAAGATGATTGTGGAAAACTTGAATGCTACGAGCGGCGATTGTTTTTGGCTTACCGCGATTCCCTCGTCTGAATCTAAGATAACGAAGGTCAAGAAACCCGAGGCACCTGTGCGATATACCAGGGCTACACAATTTTGTTATTCATCGACGACGTAGGACACTGGACGGGATACCTACTAGACTCCGATACCCCAATACCTGTTTATCCGCTACCTGTTTTGCTAACATTGACAGGATGAGTATATACTTAATCTCTAATGTCAGGAATATATTGACCCAGGTGAAAAATCTTGTCATCAGCTGCATTTCGCCCCGTGAACCACACCACAGTGAACAGGTCTAGATAAATACTCTAAATTACTCAAGTTGACAAGTACAAATGAGTCCTCTTAGCAGTATCGACTCGACAATTACATACTCGCTCGTGTCCCTTGACATGTACAATAATGCAGTCAGCGTGCAAAGAAGAAATGGTGCTCGCTGCTGAGCCGGACCTGATACTATGTATACACATATTGACAAGAAGATAAAAAAAAGGTTTATGTGAACTGATGATATAGAAATATATCTGCTGGATATGTCCGTAGCGCAATTGAACCATTCTAAATCCGTGAAAAAAAAAAGACTAATAAACCGAAGATGTGAAGATCATACAGTAGTGTCAGTCCTGCGTAAATCGAGCGGGAGATGTGCCAGAACGCCACCGACCTATGCAGCCACTCGAGACACAATGGTTCCGCCGTACTCGAGACCTCCTCCAGATAGGAAAACATCGGGCGTGCTTTCAAAAGGAACGACCTTGCCCAATAAAGCCTCCTCGATGTTGTCCATCTCCAACGTCGCCCGCTTCTTGCCCTTGCCGTTGCGATTCACGAAATCAGGAGGACCTACTAGGGGCTTCAAACCATCGGATGTTGCCATCCGTATCACAGTGCACAGCGTATCATGTATGTCACTCCCTTCCCAATCGATGTCGGACACGACGTTCACCCAGGAGTAGTTGACTGGACGAGGTTTTGGCTTCGCCTTCTTGTCCTTGCCATTCCCGCTTGTCACGGCCTCGTGATAGCCACTGTCCTCGAATGGATGCTGGTCCTTGGCCCCTCCAAGGCGCAAGGCCCGAACGCCTGCGCGGAAATTGTCACCTGCGGTCGACACCACGCGGTCTGGCGTGTCACCCACAAGAGTGGCGAACTGCGCGTCAACACCTTGGCGTATTGAGTCACGAACAGGCCGGCTAAGAAGTAATCTCCCCGCATCCCATATCTCACGACCACCAATGGTATCCAGAATCGCATCAAGCCGGACACGAGACCGAGTCAAGTATGACATGAGAGACACAATTGAACCCTGTTCGGAGTTGTACGGTGTCAGTGGTAATGGAGCAAAAGAGTAAGGAATCGTGAATGCATTCTGATGGGATGATGATGACGAAAGGTAACTGGACGAGAACCCGTGCGAGTAGGGTGATGATGGTGGAGTAGAAGTCGTTGATCTAGAAAATGGAGATGGCGAAATGCTTGGCGAGGAACTGGTGAGCGAACGAGCAAACTGGATGGAAGGTGACGACCACGATGACACTCCATCCAATGCCGTGTTCGAAGCACCAAACAACGCGGAAAGGGGCACCGATGCAACTGGGACGAAGATCACTTCATCTACACCCCATCCACGCAACCTGTCTTCAATGCGGCGTAACATGTCTCTTTGGTTGTAGAGCTCCTTTTCCTCTTCCTCGTCTTTCAACTCGTCCGGTAGTTCTGGCTGAGTGCCCGGTAACATAAACGGAACAGGCACGTGAGCCCATACAGACCATCCCTCGCGCACGAGCATTTGGGCAGCAAGTGCGCCAGCTCCATCGCGGGCCCGAAGGATGAGCACACGGGGCCTCGAGTCGTGTGGCTTAATGTGCGTAACAACATCCTCCTGATCTCCGCCTGCAGTGAAATCGTGCTTGTCACTACGGGGGGGAAGAATAGGGTGTAGTTCATTATGAGAATTGCCGTACGGCAGTTGTGGCTTCCCCATCTGATGTGTGATCTGGTGGAACGTACGAACGGCACGATACGCAGGGACTCCACAAAGGGGTAAAAGAGCGAGTTCATTGACCGTCAGTCCTTCCTCAACGGGAAACAAGAGAGTGTCCTGTCGCCTGGAAACATCACCGCCCGCTTTGTTGGTTGCCTCCGGCGGAGATGTAGATGGATATTTCAAATGCACAAAAGGATTAGAAACACGATGAACACGATGACGATCGGCGAGTATAAACTCGGCCAATGCACCGCACTGGGTGGATCGTGTCAATTTTGATGAGACCGGGACAAACAAAATACTTGCCTTGTGGACGGACATCAAGCCAATAACCCAATCGCCGCGCTTTGCCACGTCTACACCGACTTCCCATCCGACTTCCAAAACGCGGCCAACGAACGAACGGCCGGGCACGTAACCCACGGGAGGACTTCGCCCCTTTTCCTTTTCGCTAGTCTTCGGTGTCTTTGTGCCATACGGAGCACCTGGAAGGGGTGAACTGGCGCGCTGAGGATGGATACCTGTGAGACGTGCATCCGTTCCATCAAGGCCGACGCCCCAAACCTGCACCAAGACAGAACCAGCGCCAACGTAAACAGGGGGTGTGCGGTATGCGGTAAAGCCTAGCGGAGAGTCGAAATCCGATGAATGGCTCTTTCCGTTGGCCGTGACAGCCGGCTTATCTTTGGAGAACCACGACATGCCGAAGACACTTCCGCGGGATTTGTGAGACTTGCGATTTTGTCCGGTACTTGCTGCGATGCCGCGGACAATCTCTACACTAGCCATCGTTGTCTGAGCGAGCCGTGAACGGGATAGATCAACCTGATCCCCGAGGCCGAGTCCAATACCTATGCTATCCCGTACCGTGGCACCAGCAGGTCGCGCGTTGCCGATTCTCCAAACTCGATGAGACGTGTGATCAAGGGTCAAGGAAGGGGAAGTTGCCGCATGAGGGAGGACAAGACTAGTGTAGCCACGGGTCCCCGTAGAAGGCAAGGTGCCATGGGAATCTGAAACAGACACATGAGCAGCAAGGGCATCCAGGACATTTGGAGCGGGAGACGTGTAGGGAGACTTTGAAGTCGAGGCCGTGATGAGAGACGGTGTGTTGACTGACTGTAATGTTGGGCTGAGTACGCGACGTGGGGCGATGGAGGTGTTTGCAAGGGAGGTTCTGCTGGATGGCCCTGGTGTCTGATCGCCGAGCAAGAAAGGCGGAGATGAGGAGCTGCGCTGCCTAGATAACTTGGGAGAGCGAAGCGGAGAAGACACGCGTGGCTTGTGGTACGTATTTGGTGGGCGGTCGGGAGAACGAGAGATGGAGAGAGAGCGCTTTGTTGGAATGGGTGTATCATGGACGTAAGAAAGAGAGACATCGGGGTCCGAGTCTTCCTCAACCTCGAGCAAGGCGGTCATACCGACAACAGATCTGGCGGTGCTGGTCTTTGCCTTGCCGATACCCTTAGACTTGGAACGTGGTGGGGGATGACGGGAGACGGGCAGACGGGAAGGGAGGGAAGGAGTAGAGCGAGAGGCGGGGATGTGGCTGTATGGCGGAGCACTGCGCCGCTTCGCATGTTTTGACTTGGGTTTCTGGTCACCCGAGCGAGGTGCGACGAGCCAACGAACGTCCCTGGCCCAATCTTCGTCGGTGTACGTGAGCTTGCGATTGGGTCTAGGCGGGGACATGCTGTGGGATGAGTGGTCCGGAAGAGAAGTAGAGGGGTGAGCGCCGTCAGAGAGGGAAAGGGCGGACGATGCAGCAGATGTGGGGGGTGTAGTTGTGGGAGAGTTTTGGGAGGAGTGCAATGGAGACGAGGCGGGCGTGAAAAAGTGTTCATCGGTGTCTTCCGGTTGTCGAACGTTGAGCTGTGTACAGGTTGACGATGAGACACTGGAGCGAGAATATATGCGGTAGCTGACCTGTGGTTCTTCGGAGGTTGACCGGTATCCATGAGTGTCGTCGTCGAATGTCGTGGCTGATGTCGAGTATCGCTGTGAGGGTCTTCCGAGTACCTTTTGAAGAAATGTTGGCCTGACCATCATCGAGGAAGGCGGGGACGAGGGCGGGAACGGGGACGACGATGGCAGGATGAAAGATGTGTTGCATGGCATCCGCGCCGTTTTCTCTTTCCTAATCAGGTCTGATTCAGAACTGGTGACGTCACTCTTATTCTTCTACTTTCATTGGACCGGCAACCGGCCCGTCAGTTTTCCTCTTCCTCGTCCTCCTCGTCGTCCCACTCCATGTCCCACTCAACATCGCGCTTGTCGCTCGCGCCAGCATCCATTCTGACCAGCTTCACCCCCAAGCTGCTCCGCAGCTCCTTTTTGCTCCTCACCATCTTCAACACCGTTTCGTCCTCCTCTGTTGTCTCTCCAAGCGTCTCTCTAGGCATCGTATACCGCATCAACTTTCCTGCGCTCCAGTCTCGTAAAACGATTCGTGCCGCCGCTGCATGATCCAACACGCCTCTCTGTCGTGCCATAAGTATTCCAAATTCAACCATCCAATTTAATACACCTACCTTTTTAACCAGCCCGCTCACCCGTGCTAGCCCCGCAAGAAACCCCGCCACGTCTCCTTGTAAAAACGCAGGCAGGTTGTATGCCAGTATCAGGTCTCGTGTATCCGCATGCGTCACGATATGTGTCACTAGCCACACATTCAGTCCCACAACCCCATCTAGCCACCCACCCGCCACCTACCTCCAAACAGTGGATCTTTGAGTCGGTCAATCCGTCCCCTGCAACATAATAGAATATCTCGTGCGCGCGCTGTCTCCCTTTCTTTGTCCGTCAAGTTATCTGCGCGGACAAATTCTATCCCAGGCGTATCAATGAACCTCACTCTCCGTCCGTTTTCTCCAGGCATCGTAGCTACCACTTCTTGAGCACTTGTTGTAGTATACGGCCCTTTCGCAGATGCTGCTGCACACGTATTGTATACCGGGAAAACGCCTGAGCCAAGAATCGAGTTGATGACGGCCGATTTGCCTGCCTGGTCATTCATAGAGCGATATTCAGATCTGGTGTCCCTTCAAACTCACATTTGTTACCCCGGTCACGGCAACAATCAGCTCCTCGCTATTTTTCGTCCGCGCAACGTTGTCCAAGTATTCCCAGAGACCATTCAGCCCCAGCGCATCATCCTCAGACATCAGCTTGGCCTTTTTGTTCGGGGGTTCAATTGGTATCCCAGATGGCAAGAAAGCAGACGACACTCTAAATGGCAGTATTGTATAAGATATCCGTAGGTGCACAAGCCATTGGGCGAGCGCCTCTCGGGGCACCGTATCTGGAACGCTCGTGAGCTTGAAAAGCCCATCCACTTGCTATACACACCCGCTTTGTTCAGTAGCACTGTCAACTTGCCATGTGCCACCTCCGTCAATGCGTCATTCATACCGGCAATAGGGTCTCGCGCATCGACGACATGCAGAACTACATTCGCCTTTTGCACGACTTCGCGCAGTGTTGAAGGACCTGGAAAAATGGGTATGTTGGGTATCCGTTCTTTGACAACGTTACTGCTGTCCTCAGCATGGAGTTCAAGGGCTGGTCTCAATGTCATGATTCCATCAAAGCTTTGGTCGCCATTTTCATCAACCTCTATATCCGCCGGGGTTGGACTCTTCTTGGGGTCATTACTAGCTGTGGCTGCCCGCTTTTCTTCCTTTCGGCGCTGCCGTTCAGCAGCTGCCTGTGGTAAAGGGATGTGAGATGGTGCCTAGCACCGAATGGATGCGCGCGTACTTGACGTCGGTGCTCTGCAATCTCTGCGAGGACTTGATCTTTGTACGGAAAGCTGTTCGGAATGCCCGGATCCTTTTTTGATTTCTTTTGCACAACTGGGGATGCGATTGAAAGGTAGGCAGACAAAAGTCGGGTGCGACGCACTCTTCCCAGCGGCCTTGTCCCTTCGAACCTGTTTCTTGGCTTTTTTGTAGTGCTGGGATATCTTGTGTTTTATATTTTCACGTCGGCGGGTTGTACCGCGCTTGGAGGTCTCTGGTCTGATGAGCTACGAGGACACGGTCAAGGATGGACGACGGACTTTTTCGAATGCGAGGCATAACAGAAAGACGAGGAAGATGAGATATTACATAACAAATCTCAGCTTAAGTTTTGCTTTATGGCTGCATTCGACCCCAAACGCCATGTCGGCGTACACCCAGAACGCGTCTCGCACGTCTCCTCGACCGACTTTCCCGGCCACGATCCAGCACAGGACAACGCTTGGAACCTCGCAAATTTCCTTCAGGTTCATTCGCTTTTCCTCGTACACACACGAGCTCACTCCCCCTCAGAAGCTCTCCGTCCGAGTCGAACGTCTGTCCAATCGCTCCATCGAGTTTGATCTCATCGGTGTCGATGCTTCCATCGCCAACGCCTTCCGACGCATCCTCATCGCCGAGGTATGCCATTCTGTGCTTGGTAACCCGCTCGCTCACGAATGCAGGTACCTACGGTATGTATAGAACGCGTGTACATTTGGTGCAATACGTCCGTCATCGCAGACGAAGTCCTCGCTCACCGCCTCGGACTTATCCCCCTCAGCGTCGATCCCGCCTTCTTGGACTTCAAGGATCGTGCGTACCCCATGCCTTTTCTGCACGTCTATTCTTACCGCCCGCTAGTACAAAGTGATCAACCGACAGATAGAAACACGCTCGTGTTTCGGCTTAAAACCTTCTGCGAGCGGAGAAAAAATGCCCCAAAGGACGCGACAAACCCCGACGTTCTCTTTATCAACTCACAAGTTCTCTCCTCACAACTAGTGTGGGTCCCCCAGGGCGAACAAGAGACGGTATTTGCCGCCAATCCACCGTGCACGACGAACCCAGACATCGTCATCGCGAAGCTGCGCCCTGGACAAGAGATTGACATGGAATTGCATGCCATCAAAGGTGTCGGCAAGGACCACGCCAAGTTTTCCCCCGTCGGTAATCACTCCACTGCGCTTCCGCGCCGCTCAAAATGCTGACAGCTTCTCCGGCAGCCACTGCATCTTATCGCCTGCTTCCATCCATCATCCTTAACCCGACGAAACCAGTCCCCCCTGATCTCGCAGAAATTTTTCAAAACTGTTTCTCCCCTGGCGTCATCCGTGTACACCCTCGAACCAAAAAAGTCAGCGTTGACGAAAAATCGGCACGTCTTGAGTCGATGAGCCGTGAGGTATATAGACATCCTGAATTCGATGGCTGTGTGCAGCTCGCACGGGTTCGAGACCATTTTCTTTGTGTGTCATGCCTCGCCTTCAATCCGGCAGTCTCTCATGTGGTTTTTGTTTAGTCTCCATCGAATCAGAGGGATTTTACCCCCCCGAACGCTTACTACCTGAGGCGATCCAGGTGATGCGAACAAAAATTGCCACTTTACGTCGTGCCGCTGAAGCACTTTTGAACGATACCGGCATGAACGAAGATGCTGAGATGATGGGAGTGTAGAACCATGTGTAGCATTCTGCACACTCACAGATGACGCACGAAACAATATATGGATCATAGGCCCTGGACTGCACGAGGAACAGCGGAATGGATAGGCGGCGTCGCGTCCACAGACATGCAATAACAGCTCGTGATCGTAATATACGTTGTTGATCATTCTCGATCCTATAAAACCCGTGAGAGATCTACACGAGACTGCCAAGTTCGTGCAATCCTTGGCGCTGAAATGAGCATGCGTGGGACACCCTCAAGCGCGTGACGACGAACGCGGCAGCGGTGATGACGGGTTGTCGGTCACAATGCGTTGCCCATTTTCATGGTCAGCCCAACGTGAATCCGACGGTCTTGTGGCAACGCACCCCCCCGGGTTGGCTGTCGTTGGTCGAGATGATATCCACCTTCCAGATCGCACTGGCGTGTGTGACCGAGGCCGCGAGGTCGTCCCTGAACGTATGTAGTGGCATGGTTCAGGTGAACTTCGCGGGCGGGGGAGAATACCCGACTTGGTGCGGTGTCAGGTGTATACGGAAGAGAGAGGGGTCATTAACATCGAAAGTTTGACAAGACAGGACAATGATCATCCAGGATGTCGGGCAAGATCTGTCCGTGGATCGATCATAAAACGTGTCCGCTTCGACCAGCCATCTGAGTTCATTCATTCAAACGTGAGGTCGAGCATCTTCTTCATGTTGTAAATGCTTGTAGTATTTACATTGAAAGCATAGCACATATTTGATTTGAAGGCAAAGCATGTATACATACAAACTTTGCAGAGTAGTCGGAGGTTCCACCTCTACATACATTAGTTCATACTTGCCATATAATAGCCCATCCAGTCCCACTAACCTACAGCAATAGCTCACCGCGAGAGTATCTCCTGCGTTTCGTTCATTTCCTTCTCCTGACGACAGCTAGATAACCAAGCAAACCACATCATCGTGCGCAGCTGGAGGACATCTTCCTTCCATGCCATTGACTGATTTTGTTCTCTGAATTCCTTCGTAAGTTGTTCGCACCGCGCAATGTTTTCAGGGCTAACAAAGTCGACTGCGACTTTGACACAGTCCGCGAGGTTGCAAACCTAGGCTACCCTTAGTTCAAAGGTAGCATATGCGAAACGATTTTACCTGATGTGCGCATCCAGCGGGTATAAAAACAGCCTCCCCTGGTTTCTGATATACCCGATGGCTCCGAATACCATACAAATCGAACAGTTCCTTCCTCAGTGCACTGTCAAGGTAAAATTGTTGCGAATGTATGGGATCATGCTGATACACCCCTTTGAACTTCCTCCGGAGGAAGGAACGCAGTTTTTCTGCATCGCATGCACGGAAGAGGTCCCAGGCAGCACAACCGGGTTTACCATCCGGAGTAGGGCTTGCATAAGTCATGATGTTGACAGCATCCGCCATATCCATATGTAGCCTGGTCGAACCCTTACTTCCTGGAGACTCGGAGGATGCCATTGCATTATACATTTTTGGCCCTGATTCATTGATGAGTTTTTACGTGCCAGAGTCCTTCAACATACCATACCGAGATCGGGGGCAACAGTATTGCTCGGGAAATGTGAGGCAACATTGAGTGCGCCATCTCGTCGCACGTAACCGGGAACCGGTACAGCTCTACTGAAATCCTCGAAGAGCTCAGGGAACGCAGTTTTAAAATCAGTCGATGGCGGCCAATCCTGAGAACCATATTTAGCATCACCGGCACATAGATCGCTGAAACTCACCTTCAGCTTCCAGCACTCACCCCGGCCCTCGTACTTTCCGAACCACGAGAAAAATTCACCAACAGTAACGCGCTTGTTTACGTCAGACTGACACTCCAGTATCAGACAATTTTGGGTGTTGTATTTCTGGAGGAAATATTCGGGGGTCCATTGAATCTGGAATTTCGGAAGGAGACCAGTGACCACTATTGGATCGCCCTTGATCCAGAGAGGCCTAAATACTTCCTCTGTGAGCTCCGAGTCCGGTATAGTAACCGTGTGATGAAAGGGAATATCGGATGACTCCGTCGAAATAGTATCAAGTGGAGGGATTTGAGTGCCCATATTTGGGGGTGCCCCATTCGGTCGGTCATCAACTAGGGCTTGTGTCACCTCCCCAAGGATGGAGGGGACAAGTATATTAGGATTCGATGAATCCACAGAAACCCCATTTGAAACCATACTTGCGCCCAAGCTGGATACAGATTGTCCGCTCTGAAGCGCAGGATCGATGGCACCAATAACTGGGACCTCGTCTGGGTCTGGCACCGCCAGCAGCTCTTCCATGTCCTTGATGGCCTGCGCCAACTCGGATTTGCAGAACCGTGACATGGGTGAAAAATCCTTAGCGTGGTGTTCATTCCTACGTGTGCATGATAGGAAAAACGGGTTAGAATGAGCATGCTTTTCTCGTCTAGCTTGCAAAGCTGCGATCTCTGCCTGTGTGGCGCCAGGCTTGTCTTCGGTCAAGTCCTTGACCTGTTCAAAACATTCAGCGCAAGCCTCACGGCCACACAACCGGCACATCCAGCTGCACGAGAATATTGAAGTCATGCAAGTGTCTAAATCCATGGATTGCTTTAGGACAGTGTCTCAGAAGTGTGAGCCACAAACAAAACTTACCACATGTGGCACGAACTTCACTTTCTCTCGTCCGCTGTATAATTTCAGGGTAACTTAGATGTTCGAGCTCTTGACGAAGTGTGGGTAATAGTGCATTTGCGACTGTTCGCTGAACTACAAGGTAAGTCAAAGAAAGGAGCAAATCAAATTAATGAATCACCTTCGTTCGTCGAATATGTTCCTCGGTTAGAGGAACATTCCATTGAACAGGAAAGTTCATGCTCGGAGCGTCCGGCCGCTGATTCTCCACGAAGCTGATGCCCACGATGTTCCGCTGGTTATCCTTGAGAAAGAAGCGAATGCCTTGGAACCGACATGTGTCACCGGCCCAACGCCGCGTGCACGAAACACACCGCGGGAATTGTTCCGACCTGTATCGATTCGACATGCAGCGAGCAAACTGAAGTTCGGGATGGAGTGGAGGGGCTTCATTCCCTTGCCCCCCGTTCTCTTTACGACATTACCCACTGTCAGGACAAATGATAAAGGATATAGTGAGTGAGACCAACCTTCTCCACCCTTCTCCTTTCCTCTATCAACAGAAGTCGACGTGTAGGAGATAGTCGGCATAAGTTGCGCTGTATGGGGATGAACGTGGGCCAAGTCTGACGAGTGAAAACTAACCATTTTGGGCTGCGATGTGGGCTGCTTCGCTTCTCTTTCTGGCATTATAACCGCGTTTGGAGGATGCTTCAGTAGGGTAAGGAAAAGGTGACCGATATGTTACAGGGAACTATACCATTTCCATCTGTGACTTTTGATTTTTTCGCCTTCTTCGATTTTTGCGAAGGTGGTTCCTCCACTTCGGATGATGGCCGCTTCTGTACTTGAGGCGGTGGCGGCGGGGGTGGCGGCGGATGTTGGTACAGCATAGCTGAGAACATCGCAGGGGGTGCGTGCATCAATGCGCCCACTTCGAACAAGGGGTGCCCCGCGATTGGCGCAGTGAAGCGCGCCGCTAAACGAACAGAAGCTCTCTCAGCATTCTGTAAAGCTTCGTGGCGAAAACTCAGGAAGGGATGTAGGATAACACGAAAATGATAATTACACGTATGAGGGTGGAGAGGCTGCGGTTGATGTTCTTGGGGAACGTGGCTGTATTGATCTGGTGAAGCGATAGATAGTCAGCCGGGGTGTCACGCATTTGACACGACGCGTCACGAACTGTTGGGGGGGTAGTCGCCTGATATTGGAAGTGAAGGGGCTTTTGGGTTTAGGAACATCAATACAAGTGAGGTGAGTAGTGGCTCACCAGTCCGCTCGTCGGAGTACATTGGTGCTACGATCGGGGATCCATAGGGGACGCCGGAAACGTCTGGTTGTGGGGACCATGGACCAGCTGGTATTGCAAAGTTCCCATGCTCGTCAATTCTCGGCCTTGGATATCTTTGTGACATGTCTCCATTCATTTCAGCATACATGTGAGCTGGTATTGGATACGATCGACCGGTGGGCGGTCCGACGTCAGGCCTGCGTTTGGGTGCATTTGGATCGTCATTCACAGGTTCCCAACTGGCAGCACGGAGGTGGAAAGAAGAACCAGAGTCATGTTGCTGAGGGTAGGGACCATGCGGAGGATGTTGCTGATACTGGGGGACAACAGGAGAGGAGAGGTTTGGGAGGTGGGTTGGATGTGGATAAGCAGAAGAATCGGAGGAAGGATTGAGAAGCTGGCTGATAGAGGTGCGCTTGTCATGCATGCCGTTCATCGCTGACCACGGTGAGGAGAATTGACACGGGGACTTTGGGAAACGAGGAGGCGTAGAGAAATGAGTGGTTGGAGACGCCCACTCGCGGAGTAAGCGCAATGAGCGGAGTGGTCCACCCATCTTAGACTCCGACCCTCCCACCCACTCGGCAGTCCGGCACAGTCCAACCGGCATCCTTAGCCGCGAACCTCGGCCACCTCGGCCGGGCTAGATGCTAGCCCCACGCCCACGCCCTGTTGCCGAGCGAGCGAGCTATTATAGTAGTTCATTGCTGTAAATACGAATTGCAAAAAGAACATGCGTGCTGTCCATTGTTCCAGCCAAATATCCCACCGGAAAAATAAAAACCAAATATTCCTGTCTCCTCGACCGGTCGTATATATCGTGGACGAACGACGAATTCCCAAAGATCAAGACAAAATAAACCCCAAAGCGAAAAAGACAAGCATGATACACCACAAAGAGCCTAAAAGTATTTGCGGAAGATCCCGGCGACCTTCAGATGCAAGGGTATGAATAGCGGTTTGATCATCCAGACAAGCCTTCTGAAGGTCGCCCACCACCGTCAAGGGTTCTCACCTGGCTCATTGCGGCCATTGTGGCCACCTGGCACGTTCAGCGGAGACTCACCCAGTGGTGCTCGCGTGTCGATTTCCATGTTTCTACTGCTGTGTTCGCTTGATTCTGAAACAATCCCCATAGGTAATGTCTCCCATGCAAGGCGGAGGACTTACCAGTCGATAAAGATATACTATCGGCGACGGAACTTAGTCGCTCACTCAGCGAGCTTCTATCGGCCTTATCTAGTAAGTGTGTCAGCGACCTTGAACACCGAACACTTTAGGCGGACCACACCCGCGATCGATGTCTCAACTATCGGGCCTACAGATGGTCAACAGAGGTCATTGAAGAAAAGCTCTGAGATTTACTTGAGGTAGTTGCTCCTTCATGCCTATTGCTCAAATTTTGACCACTATTTGTCGTAGATGTCGAGACATTTTCACTCAATTTGAGCAACACATCCAATTTGTCTGACGGCGGCAATATGTTTGAGGATATGACCAGAGGTACGCCTTCCTGATGCCCTTCCGTCTTTCCAACGGACGACGAGCGGCTCGGAGAGTAATTCATTGGCGAAGCTCTCCCCTCTGGCACATGTAAGCGGCGGGCAACAGCTTGGGCCTGTGAGTTTTGCTCTGTTGAAATCGACTTTGCAGCCTCTGGGCGCAAGTCGGCCCACATTTGCAGTGCTTTGATCGAACCCCATTCGATGATCTTATTATTGAGCCATTGCAGCGACACAGGCTTCGTCAAAAAGTCATTGCATCCCGCGGCGAGTGCAGCAACTCGGTCACTCTGAAGGGAAGACGCAGTTAGCGCAACGATAATGACCGAAGAGCGATATGGTGAAGTCGCCGTTGATGTGCGCGACGTGGAAGAGGCGGCCTCAGAAGGTGTACGAGCACTGCTGTCGGACTGGGGGGTCGACGGACTGTACGCGGTAGCTTCGAGGTGTCGGATCTCCTTTGTTGCCTGGATTCCATCCATGACAGGCATTTGAATGTCCATCTGCGGTTTCGTGAGAGAAGTGTAAATCAACTCTCACTCAAGCTCACCAAAATGAGATGGAAACCCCCACTACGCCATTTCTGAACTGCCTCCTCTCCATTCTTTGCAACGTCATATTTGATTTTCTTTTTACGCATGAATGTGGACAAGATTGTCTGATTGATCGGGTTATCTGAACAGACGCATCGATACAGCTCGAAACGAGAACTGATGCTACATACCATCAACAATAAGAACACTGATTGGTGGTGTGATGTTCGTGTCTGTTGTTCCCTTCCCTACTTTGGCTGACAAGGCAGGTGGTATGGAAGATTTTTGATCTTGAACCCGCCTAGAGGGTCGTCTCGTAAAGGTATTGGTAGGTGGATCAGGGGCGCTGGGGGACCCCGGGGGTGATGATGTCTTTCTTACATCGACTGTGCTTCCTTTCCACGGCGAAGTGGGGGCAGGACCGGCATCATCCAATACAGACGGTTTCCGAACCTTGCCTTTTGTGACATTGGGCGCAGAGGCCTGTGTATCTGGACTGGGTAACGAATCTTGCCGATGCGGGGTAGATACGCTGGTCTGCTGAATGGGGTTCTTGTCCTCACTGCTGGATGGTCGACGTGAAGCTGGTCGACGCACCCTATCTGGTGTAGGAATAAGGAATTGCGCCCTTGGTACTTCCATAGGGCCAATTATCCCAGGTGTCTTCATCCCCTTAGCTCTCGGGTGGAACACGATGCCAGTAGGTTGACCATCCGGATTAGAAATCACCAGTCCCGAAGCGGGAGACACGCCAAGTTTCACAGAACCGTCAGGAAAGTATTCTGCAGTGTCTGAAATTGCGAGCGGAGATGGAGGGTGTAGGGCATGCGGTTCGCCAATCACTTCCCTTGGTGACTTAATGGCACGATCAGAGCCCCCGCGAGGGGAATAAACAGGTCTCGACGGAGGAGACTTCGGGGTAGTCTGCCCATGGTGAAGAAAAGGTGGACCATGAAGGCCGGGGGTCAACGGTGAGCTGCCAATGGGAACAAAGAGAGGATCAACAATGGGCTTCGTAACTGCAGCGTGCAAGGCCGTTAAGAACCGACGCGGTCCTGCCGGTTTCGGGACAATCATAATATCAAGAGGAGGCTTGGTGTATGCGTCGATCGAGAAAGCAAGGTCTGTTTGAACAATGTCCTTGACGGCTTTGTAGTTCACTAGACTCGTGAAATACACAATGACATGTGCAGACGTTGCTTGAGTTCCAGTGGCAAAACCATATCCCAATGCTCTGGCTATCTGTGGGGATGATTTGGGACGGTGATGAGCAGCAAGCGAAGGTCGTTTGCTGCGTGAGTGTACGACGGGTGGGAGAGGTTGTTGCTCGGCACGGTCCCTTTGTATCCTCTCGCGCAGGACTGACATGTCGTCGTCAATGAAAATGAAAGTCCCTAGTGGTGGGACACGGGAAGCGCCATTGGACGGCGTACTAGAATTTTCGTGAGGAATGTTTTCTGTGAAGCTCCAGTGGCGAGCTTTGGTCGACTGTGAGCTTGCCCCCGGGTGGTTGTCAGAGGACGAAAGTTTCTCAGACCCGGCTGGGTGACCGTCTACATCAGAGTCCGGAGAGACATGGCTAACATCCATTCCCCATGTAGTGAGATAGCTCGTCAAGTGGTGGGCGAACGCACTGCTCTCCTTCGCATACAAGGTTGCCCTTTTGCCTCGAAGTGATTCGGAAAAATGGACCAATTCCTCTAGAGTGGGCTCTTTAGCGATTCTAGCCCCGGATGGTAGCGGCGACGCATAATCTAGTACAGGCGTGGCTCTAGCTCCGATGGCCGTAGATGATCCTGATGCCAGTGGAAACACCAATTCACATGCGCGGCCGGGAAGTGACTTGCGTACTGGTATATCACAAGTGATGGAAGCACCTGTGCGCGAACATAGTCGCTGTAGCAAGGGGGATCCGAAACTGGGTTTTCCCCGAGCCAAGGGAAAATCACCAGCGGTAAGAGCGAGCATATCATTGGCCGCGTCTGACTGGACGAAATAATGGTTGATTTGAAACACGCAATGAACCTGTTCACCCTCGATACTCGACATGTAGGAAGCCCTCCTGGTCTGAGACCGTTTGTTCTCGACTTCGACCGGAGAACCGGATGATGGACCATCCAAGACCGGTTTGATAGACAGTTCGACTTCTATCGCGTCGCCTCGGTGGGCGGTGTGCAGAAATTGGCGTATAACCTTTCAAACCATCAGAATGGCACTGTTCATCCACCATCAAGTCTGCTCACATGTGTCAAAGTGTTAGAAAGCCCGAATTCCTCGCCCCGGACAGCAACATGTATCAAAGCAACATCCGCATGGACAAGCACAAGGTCCACACCTCTCTGTGCTGCGCATCCACTCAATGCGTCGCCCACACCCTGCAGCATCTCTCCGACATCAAAGTCGGATTGTGCGATCGAAGGGCGCGCCATAAGTGATGAAACTGGAGCATTGTTCGCATCTTGCGGATGAACACGTCCGTTTCGAGCACACAATTCTGGCATGTTGGCAGACACATAATTGAGGTTTTTCATCGTAGTGAGCACAGCAGACACGCTGGATGTCGGCACTGACAGTGAACAGGCTGCGAATTGTTCCTTGGTAGGATCGAGAATCTGCGCGGGAGATATCTGTAGAAGGGTCTGAACGACCATTTCTACGGAGTCCGCCAGCTCCAATGAAACCTCATGCAGACGTGACTCGTCAAAGAAGCCGGGCGTGCCGGGAGCGGTCGTTTTGAGAGGATACGTTGCTCGAGTCCTAAAGGGATTCTGAAGATGCTCAAGCTGACAAGGTAGGGGCGCCGGGAACGTGCGTGATTGTCGGGGAATATCAGAGCACCCGTCGTGCGCGTCCACGATCCCAAACTGTTGCTGAGAACACTTGCGATGGTTTGGGGAGGCGTCATAGTCATCAGAGAGCTCGGCCTGAGAGTGCTTATCGATGGACGAAAACTCCCTTTCTGAGAGATCGGAATCCGCCTCAGAGGAACTGAAGACGGCGGATCGTTCTGCGGGATGCCCAAGAGGGGGCTGAATAGGTGGAGAGGGCTCGGCGGGCCAGGTCATGGCAAACTTGCTTGGAGTGACGAACTCCGGGGTAAGTGCAGGGTCATCATGGGAGAAAGGATGGCGAGGGGCAAAGACTTGTCTTGCCCCGGTCATGGCAAGTCGGGGAGGAAGAGACAAGACAGCAAGAAGGCAAGGCAAGCTCCTGGTCACAGTGGTTAACGGTGTCTGAGGGAAAGGAAAGGCCTAGCCGACGGGGATAAGCTTTGTAGTTGGTTGAATGTTGGAGGGACAGACAGAGTGCTTTGCTTTGCTTTTGCTTTTGCTCTGCTTGTGCCAGCAGAACCCTCGATCAGCAAGAAATGAAGGGTCGGTCGGTCAGTCTGGGCCAAATGTCACTGCTTTGTCACACATTCAGGCTGCCGTACATTCTCCTCATGGCAAACGAAAACGACCGGTGATGGTTTCATATCATAAAAACAAGCCGAAAAGAAAACAAGTTACAGCCCCTCAAATAGTATGATGTTAAAGTAAGGACTCAGTAGGTCAGCTCAACGTCTCCCTCCGCAACCAAGTCCATGTCGTGATAGCTAACTTTCTTGCCCGCAGCAGCCCGTGGGTCCTCTTTCGCGTCCGGCGGTGGAGGCGGAAGCGGTCCACCCGTTCCCTGACGGCGACTACCCTTTCTACCATTTGCTTCATGGCCGCCAAGTGATGCATCCAATGCCACCACAGGCTTAGCAGGCAGACCAGCCGCCGCGGGAACTGTGATATCCATCGGCGGATCAAAACCTGGCGCATAACCGCTTATACGATCACTCAGACGACGTGCCGTGGTCGCTTCGTCCCTCCGCGGAGGCGGTGGGGGCGGGAAAGAACCAGGAGGATATTGATAACCGTAAGGGTCCCAATACCCACCCATGTAAGGCGGCGGCGGGGGCACATATGCCGCAGGGTGACCACCATAAAATAGATTAGCACGGCCATATTCGGGCATATAAACACTCGGTCCCTGGATACCATACGCCTGCGGGGGAGCTTGACTGTTGCCTGTCATGGGGGGAGGATGCGTGAAAGGCTGGATTCTGTGAGGGTCTAGTGCGAAATTGTTAAAATATGGAATCTGCCGGTGATCAGCATACCTCCCTTAAATCAGGAACCTGCCTTACCTCATCGAGCTGCTTGACAAGTTCAGCGTGCTTGTTGGCAATGTGCTTCTCGACAAAGGAGGTGGCCTTGAACAGCTTTTGGCATGTTTTGCACCTGAAACGTCCTTCATCTTCCTGTTTAATGAACGGTTCAACCGCCTTGGAAAGTTCTCTTCCAGGGCATGAGCGTGGAGTTGTGGCGAGGGCCGGAATGGTGAACGCTTACTCGTCGCAACTTTTCCCCCCATAGTCACGGGGATCTACACCATCTTTATTGATAAGCAGAGCTATCTTTGAGTCGAACCACTCCAACCAACGCTCATCTACGAAGGTCAGGCTGAGTTATGAACATCACGTATCGCAATTGCATACCATTTCTCTTCCAGTCCCTGCTTTCGGTAGGCTTTGTTGTCGCGGCCTCCATTTCTTTTTCCTCCTCCTTCTCTCTCTTCTCCTTCTCGGTTTGAGAGGCTTTAACCTCCTCAAGCAGTGACTTCGACAGAGGCTTCCTTACGTGCTTCAGGCACTTACGCTGTAATTCTTCTAGATGATCGGTAACAACAGCGCAGTAGTAGCAGGTGTGGTACGCTGCGCGCAGGTAGGCAATATATAAATCCAAAGAAATCACCGCCTTGCGCAAAAAACATGAGGAGTCTCAACATTATAGAAACAAGCTCTGCTCACCTTCTTCGCCTCTAACACCTTCTCATCAATGCACTGTTCACGCAAGTCCTCCATTATTTTTTCAATTCGCCGTTCAACCGCTTCCGATCCTTCTTTCGACACCGGATTCTCCTCATTGTCTGCCTGCTCATCGACATCCTCTGGCCTTGCACCGCCATTTGTTTCCACGCCGTCGCCATGGGTGGAGGCCGCGAATTTATACAACGTAGCATGTTCCTCTTCTAAGATCGACGCCAAAATCTTCACATTTGCTAGGTCTTTTTCAATGCGGTCTGGCCTACTTGCGACTTCAGGAACGTATCGAACACGGTTGACAAAGGGTTTCGTGTTGTGCGACACGTGCAATTTGAACCCTTCAATCTACAGCAGTTCATAAATGAAACGTGCTGAAAAGCCGGCTTCGAACAACACACCTTCTTATCCGTCAGTTCATTCATCACAGTGGTCATGTCGGCATCATCACGAAATTTAATCCAACCTGCGCGGTAGAAGTTCCGTTTCTGGAGGGGGTCACCGAGTGCCAGATACATAAATCCCAGAACTTTACTACAGGCCTGCAAACATATCAAAAATAGTACGCATTAACCTGACTGAAAACAAACCTCCTCGAGTTTGATTCGACCAATGTCGGGAGGGATAGTGCGTATCATCACTTGGTTGCCCTCAGGAAGAACAGATATCTCTTCACCACGGTTGCCCCGCCTGTGTTCAGCAGCTACCTTGCCATTTTCAACTCGGCTTGTATCATGTTCAGCAGTATCTTCCTCAGCGTCCATTGCAAACTGTATATCATCATCTGCAACGATTTTGACTTCCTCACCAGAGATCGTGTTTTCCCCCGCATCACCCACCACTGCAGAATCCTTGTGTTGCGCACCGGTCGGTTCAGACTCTGGTTCATTCAGGTCTGGGTCAAATTTACCCAACTCCAAGTCTTGAACGAAGGCATTCAAACGGCCTTTCCATCCATCCACTCTAACGCGACGTCGGAGCGCTGCGAAATCCGGTGCGGGATCATACTTCTCCGCAAACCAAGGAGACTTCCTGTGATGGTCAAACATCGTTTGCAACTAAAATGCAGAACACAAAAATTCAGTAAGTTTGTTGTCAAATTAGGTAAGAGTATCTGAACTACTTGGCGGATGGAATGCAGACACAAACCTGAGTTGACATGAACTCCTTCTTGTACTTCTCCCAGCGCATACGAATTCCGTTACGAGGCTTGGAACCGTCGCCCGCTTCTTGCTCCGCAGCTTTGTCGGCATTATCTTCTTCAGTTGCATGTGATGGGAAGTAATACCTGAACCACTCCGCATATTGTTTCAGAGTAGCAGGGTGGTCCATGGTACGAGGGTCGACAGGTGCACGCCGTGATGGAGGTGCCTGAGGGGGGTATGAAGGAAATTGTGGGCGTGGAGGTGATCTAAAACCATATGTACGAGAAGGGACATCTAGAAATAAGAGTTATCAAACATAGGGTTAGAATTAACTTCAACAAGATACCATAGTCTTCTCCATATCGAGGGCGAGGGTCATAGCGTTCCCGGTCATAGGGTGACATGGAACGACGACGCTTACGGTCTGCGAGCGGATGAGGCCACGAAATTTGAACTTATATATAGACTCACTTTCATCAACAAGGGGACTGCGGCTCCGACCGCGTCTAGAAAAATCGTACGAAGTACGGTCCCTCTCATACTCCGGCCAAGGCCTCTCTCTGTCGAAACTATCCCATGGACCACGGTAGTCAGGAGCATAGGAGTCAGGATACGGCGGTCGCGGAGGGAAGGTGCCTCTTGGAGAACGAGAGCGAGAGCGTCGTGGAGGTGGATGAGCAGTAGCAGACCAAGAAGACATGAGTGATATGTCAAGAAGAGTAAAGAACTGAGTGAGGAATCAGAGACCTAGTCCATGGTTTGAGAAGAATGAGGACGAGAGGGAGAGGAGAGAGCGCTTGAAGGCATGAAGAGGAGAATAAGACAGACCTCTTGTATCGCGACACTGCTTTGTTTTGGAGGCTGGGTCGAAGAACTCGACGCAGCGTTGACGAACAATGTACGCGCGATTTAAGAAATTCGTCCCGGACGAGCAGACATTTCCCTCCATTTTCATTCTCAGATTAAATCTGACATTGATTACGACATCGGCATCCCGGCACGAACTGGAGAAGTAAGTCAGAATATACTACTCAATACATTTTCTAGCTGCCCAGCGGGTTCTGCAGGTTTCTCCGCAACCTTTGGCCGTTTCGTCCGTCTCACCCCCTCAAAATCGTTGGCCAGTCGCTTGAGTTCGACCGGCGCCTGACCTTTCTCTTTTCGTTTTTGGTTTCGCTTGTCTAGTATTCGTGCAAGCTCCACATTTTTGAGGTACTCTCGCTGTTCTGATCTTGATTGCGCGAGTTCAGCTCGTAATTTAGCCGCGTGCACAGCAGCCTCATGAGCTGTTGCGAGTGCTAAGTGATGATACACTCGATCGGCACCCTTCGTCCCCTACCTATTTGTTCGGTTAACATGTTCCACTTGAACTTGGGAAGGTATTTCATGGTCCACACATCGTCCCGCCACCGCGATCCTTTCTTTCCACCGATCGGCTGAGCATTGAGCATCTCGGCGACGGACCTGGCAACCTTCTTGTCCTTGAACTCCACCCAGCCCTCAACGAAATGGCGTTTCTTCGTGGTGGTGTATTTTCGTCTCAGGTATGCGGTCTTTGCATCTAGCAAGCCTTTAGCAAATTTCGAGAGCAAGAATTCAATAAACCTACCTTCCTGCTGTAGATACACCCTCCCGACTTCTCCGTATTGAGCCAAAAGGTGACGAACCTTGGCAGGTTGCATGCCGGGTGGTATGCGGGAGATGTATACGACCCCAGAGCGCGCTTGGGCGGCATTGTAAACCGCGAGAGCCTCTGGAGTGATTGGTTTGAGTGTCTTCTCGGAGAAGCCTGGATCTGCGGCGTGTATTTCATCAATTATCGGGTCTCCAGACTCCGTAGCAAAATCGTCCTTTATGTGGGTGACCGCCTCCGAGTGGGATGAGTTACCGCTGAAATTTCCCTCACGGCCAGTATCAAGCTCGTTTATATGCGACGAGGAAAGTGGTGGCAACATTGGTACTTCTGTTCTGCCAGAGTTTTCGGTGTGTTCCTCAGCTGGTTGGAGACCAATTTCCGAATTTGGTATCTCGTTTATATTACGCTCAGCGTTGAAAAAAATGCAACATTCGTCAGGTAGGCCCGGGATCACCGAGCATGGAATGTTACCGTCCAGACTCAGAAAGTACACAAGATGAAAATTAGATTTCGAGAAAAATACTGCATTGACACTAACAGATGGCATCCACTACCATTCCGCACCGGTCCTTAATACACGCCAACTGGAATACATTGGGACAGACCAAATCAGGGGAAGACCCTCTGATAGGTGTTGTCAGCAGAAGATCAAGCTTGAAAGAACCTAAGTATACCACGAGGCTCAATCCTTCTCGTTCAAGAAAGCATCAAGTTCATCATCAAGTTCTTTCTGGGTCTTCTGTGGACGTGGATTCCTTCGCCCTCGGTTCTTTGCCCGGCGGGAATCACCTGGTTCAGTCCTATCATACAGTCGGCGAAGATTAGGGATTCTTGGGACATCGCGGGGTACGGATGAGACGCGATGGTTGAGGCTGACACCAGAGTCTACGGGGGAGGCGTGTTCAACCAGCGAACTGCCCGTGAACAACTGATCGCAATCTGATTCCGTCGGGGGCAGATAATCCGATGCCCCTCTCTCGCTCCCAAAGAAAGCATCCAGTTCATCATCCAGTTTCGACGCATCCAACAGTGAACGTTCATCTCGTCTCCGCTTTTGTGGTGCATCATCATCTTTTCCTGCACTTGTCCCGTACTTTCTGTAGAACTCGCTCTCCTTCTTTGCACCTTTTTTCTTCACATCGTCATTCTTCGCCAACCTTACCTTGATGGCACCCCTCAACCCTTCCCCTTGGCCAAGACTTTTACTAATCCTGTCTTCAGGAAGCCAAAGCGTAACGGGGATAGACTTTGCAGTTACGAAGCCATCCTCGTCCATAACTTCAGCGGCCGTTTTGCAAAGGGAGCGAAGTGCGGCCCGTGCCAGAGGTTTTGATTCAAATACCAATACACAGCTGTTGTCGTTGACCCATTCCAAACCAATCGGGTGTGCATCAAAGTGGGTGACGTATGCGAATACGCGCGCAGTAGGAAGGTGAGAGATGGGGGGGCCAGTAAGAAAGAGAGCGTTCGCTCTCAGCAATGAATCTGATGTGATGGTATGAATCAGGAGTAAGGGCCCTCTTCGCATGGAAATGTACCTTCGTCCATGTCTACGTCTTCATCTTCTTCAATGTCAAGACGTTTCCGCTTCGCGGGGAGACACCTGCAGCATCAGGCCGCTGCTTTCTGAGTTAAAATTGACATGCAACTCAGCGTACCTTCGCTGTTCTCGCTTGGGTGGAATCAGGCATTAGGTATACCTTGGCAGTGCTAATGCGATCTAGCAATGTAACTGGCGGTGTGTCCCTATTTGAGACGGCGGCCGGCACGTCCGACCCTTCTTCATTGGATGGAGCAGTGTCATACGGGAAAGGTATAGCCTCTTCAAGCGTCGTGCCAGACGTTGGAAGATTGTCCATGGGTGGGAGTGCGTGTGAAGCTGTTCAAAGACCCATTTGACCCCACGTGACCTTTTCTTTTCGTCTTTCGTCCGTCTCTGTTCGTTTTCTTAGAGTTGACATGGCAGCTCAAACCATAGAATCAAGCAAAAGTTCGTCGAAGAAACATCGCAAAGACAAACGTGAGCTTTTTCATGCACTTTGTCTATCTTCTGATCCTAGTTGAGCCAGCATGGGACACCGATGATATTGACCAGTGAGCGGTCTGCTGCTCAATCCTTTCATTTTATGACAAGCTAATAAATATTTAGCGTGAGCATGACTAGGCTCGGTACAGGCTATGACGTTGAATCCATAAAAGTGGAATATCGATCCTTTCTTGCCAGCAGATAACAAAGGGGGTGTGTTTGCCGAAGAGTCTTCCTTCGCAACTCTTTTCCCAAAGTATAGAGAGAAGTATTTGAGGGAAGTATGGAGTGCGGTCACAAAAGCACTGGAGCCTCACGTGAGTACCTGGAACGAACAGATTACATTGAACTATATGGGACACAGGGAATCGCGTGTACACTCGATCTGGTTCATGGGTCCATGTCCGTCCGCACGACACGCAAAACATATGATCCATATATCTTATTAAAGGCTCGCGACATGATAAAGCTCCTTGCCCGAGGTGTTCCGATCACCCAGGCGGCAAAGATTCTTCAAGACAATATTGCGTGTGACATCATCAAAATTGGAAATCTCGTAAGAAACAAGGAGCGATTCGTCAAAAGGAGGCAGCGTATCATTGGTCCCGATGGAAGCACTCTCAAGGTGACTTGGACGACATCGTACTCCGCAAGGTACTCAAAGATATGAATAGGCGATTGAGCTCCTGACCCAATGCTACGTTTTGGTCCAAGGTAACACAGTCAGTGTTATGGGCCCGTATAAATCATTGAAGGAAGTGCGACGGACTGTTTTGGATTGCATGAAGAACATACACCCTATATACCGCATTAAAGTCAGTTAATTTTATCCCAGTTTCAACCTCTTACGAAAACTGTGGCATAGGAGCTAATGATTCGACGAGAATTGGCCAAAGATCCCAAGCTTGCAAATGAGACATGGGATCGCTTCCTCCCTCAGTTTCGTAAACGTCATCTCAAGACGTCTGAGAAGACGATGCGGAAAAACGAAAAGCTCGCGGCACAGGAAGCTGCTCGCAAAGAAGCTGGACTTGAACCCGCGTCCACAAAGCAGGAAAAACACGCAAGGAAAGTTTACACTCCCTTCCCACCTCCACAGCATCCTCGCAAGGTATTGGTGTGTTGTCTACTACAAGGTAGCTTCTCATGCCCGCCTTTCAGGTCGACCTTCAACTTGAATCGGGAGAGTACTTCCTTAAGCCTCATGAAAAGCGGGCACGAGAAGAGGAGCAACGGAAACAAAAGGTGTGTGTTGTGTGTGGGCCTTTTTTATTGTTAGTAACCTATTGTGTAGCAAGCAGAAGTTATGTCCAAGCGGCGTGCTGAGCGCGCAGAAGCATTTGTCGCACCAATTGAGAAAACAGCACCCACAGTAGAGGAAAAGCGGAAAAAACGTAAACATACCGAGATGGGTGAGGACAGTGGTATGGGTAAACCAAAGAAGAGAGCTAGAGACGGGGTCCGCTTTGTGGACAATGCTTGACGTGGAGTGGTTATAATACTGTCCAGTTGGGATTAGATCCACAACTCGCTTACTTCAGCACAAGGGACTTTATGATGACGGGCTGGGTGTATGACCGGTGGCCACACGTCTTGTTGTTCAACTTGTTAGATCATGGCCTCGCTGGACAGTCAATGGATGCCCGTCACTGGACGACATAAAGTGAACATCGGCACCTCTCTCAGTCGGGCCCTCAAGGCACGAAAAGGCATTGCTTCCTCGAAGCGGGCCAGTAATCTCCCAGACCGTGATTTTTATTCCTTTCGTTGTACGTTTAGTATCCGCATGCCACACCAGTAACATGCCGATCAATCCTCATCTCAGACAACTTCAAGCCAGAGTCAATCGATCCAGATAAGCCAGGCTCAATCGAGGTGAAGCGCACCAAGGAGTCAACGAGTGTCACAGTGGAGCGACCAAGCTCACAGGTATGTGTATATCCTACTGCTGAGCAATCACAGACGGCGCCCATAGGCAAGAGAAAGTCACCTCTTTAAAGGCGCGGAACAACCAGTCAGAGAATATGACTGCGTGTTAATTTATGACGAGGACATGGGAGTGAATCTTTTGTTCCTTTTTGAATTTGGCGTTCGACTTAACGCGCATGGTTCCGCAGACATTCACCCTTGAGAAGATCGATTCGTTCATGAATTTTACGTATGACCGCAAGGTCCAGACATCGTCTGCGATTCGGCAGAGCACAGCCTCTCGTGAGTTTCTACACTCATTCCCAATTTCCTTGGTCCGCTAAATAGTTGACACCTAGCACTCCCAATTACGCCTCAACCTGTCGAGGACATGGATTCAACGAAGGAAACGGAAAAAGATTCGGTCGGGCTTGAGGACGCTGAGGGCGAACCCGATGACGACTTTGAAGAAATAATCGCAACGGTTACGTCGGAACAAAAGAATCGACGATATAAAGAAGAAGAGGAGGAGGAAGAAGAAGAGGAGGAAGAGGAAATACCCCCCGCCGGTAGTGCGGCGCCAACGTCAACGTCAAAAACCAAACCCTCGCGCAGCATTCCTCCCAACCAGCAGGAGCCGGTTTCTAGGACCAAACCCAAGCCAAAGGACTTTTCAAGGATAATGGGAGATACCGAATCTAAGGACGTCGTTGATTCGGAACTGGAGGAGGTCCTTGACTTTGGGGTCCCCACTCGTACAATGAAACGCCAGAGACCTTCCCCAGTGGCCCAAAAAGCCATACCTGCGACTAAGCTAGCGCTTCCAACTGCTTCCTCTTCTATTGTCCTACCATCTGCGCGACCCCCGCCCAAGGAAGAGTCTGATTCGGAAGAAGATGGCTGGGACCCGGTGGTTGGCGCTGATGCTCCCGCCGATAATGAGGCTCAGGAGATCGATCTCGATGCATTCGAACAAGAAATGGAACAACAATTAGAAGGTTTGGATGAAGATATACTAGCGGCTGCCATGTCACCGGAGCCTGCAGCAGGTTCCCGATGGCCAATGTCATTGAACCAGTTCGCTGGTGGGCAATTGAGCCAGGACGAAGATACTACTTCCTCGAGTGACGACAGTGACGAAGATTGATTTATGTATTTGTTGTAGTGGCATTTTCATACTTTGTTCCTGCATTACAATAATGTTTAGACGTCGAAGATAACTCCCATGCATCCACCAAAGGAATGCTGACGATAAAATTCTCTTCGTCAAGCTAAGCAAGAAGGCGTTGAACCATCCAGAAGACAGGCCTGTTGTGAAGCCGCATCCGGCGTCTTTGTCTTCAATTTCGGGCCTGCCTCACTACACTCGACTGGCTACCTTGTAAGTTGGAGACTGCACTGTAAGCGAATTGAATCTCTCGGTTCCGAGTTCTGCTCCTGCTCATCCACCACCACAACCCCCCACTTTATATTGGAGAGATCATTCTTAATATCTTTGGTCATTGCGCCTGGTCTTCGGTCTTTAGACTACTGCCTAGCCTTCATCATGAGCCGGATCTGGCTGTGCTAGCCAGAACATGTCGAACATTCAAAGATCCAGCGTTGGATATACTTTGGGAAGAGTTATATGACATTTCTAATGAGATACCCTTCGAAGCCAAACCCGTCGCATTCGGTCCATACACAGGTTTTCTCAACAGATTTCGAGTCTGTCAACCGTGACGTTATTTTCCTTGACGCCGTCCTCCTTCGAGTCAGTTTCCCCAAACCTACCGAACACTTTTTTGGCCAGATCTGATGGTGCTCCTCATTGCCACTCCTTGGGTGAGAATACATCCTTGCCTATCGAAATTTTTGACGCTCTTAGGGAATGTTGTCCAAATACATTTTTAACGGTCAATTTTATTCCGCGATCTCTCGCCAATCATGTCGATGGCCGAATCTTCAACCTGAACAGCGTCAGGACGTTGACTTGGGCATGGATGCTGTCTTGGCACTCCCCTCCGCGTCTACCCTGCCACACCTTGTGTTCACGTTAAACAATTAGTGGAGATAATCGTCCCCCCTTCAGACAAATCTTCGGAGCAGGAGATGCAAGAATTTTGGATCAGCTTGCGAAAAGTTTGTCCCTCCAGCACACTTAGAGTTGGTCCTGTCCAGAAATGGAAAATTCGAGGGTCGGACTACTAATGGCATTTCCCTTGTGGACCCTTTCGTGACCTGACTAGAATAACAATCAACCCCCCAATGCCCGTAGAGTTGACAGACAGTGATTTACTTGATGTAGTGCCTACAATGCCCTCGCCCAAAGTATCGCTGTCAATGAAACGCATGGCTGGTGAACAGACAAGTACAGCGGAATTACATTTAGCGGGCTGGTACAGCTTTTGACAATCCTGAGTTGCATCTCATTTGTCCGGTCGTGCGCACCCAAACACTCACCTACATCCCTCACCGACTGGACGTGTCGCTCCCTTCACGGAGACATGATTTGTCCTTTGATTTTCGAGGCCACGTTCATCCTAGGTTTGGTGGCCGTATTTACGGGTCTGGGATTGGGTCCTGACCAGCTTGTGGCGAGTGTCCTTTGGATGTGGGGTCTCTCGTCGGTGTGCGGTTTCCGCATTGTTATCTGTGGGACAGGGTGTGTGATGGAATACAATTGAGACAAAACATCTTTGGCACTTTTTCCGCAAAAGTTGAGTCATATAGAAAATGTTTGTGCTGAAGGCCCACTGCCGGTACTAAGGACCATTGCCGAGCAACCTATGCGACGGCTGTCTGCGGTAGCGGTGAAACATGTGAACGATGAGACGGATACTCATTGACTCTAAAGAGACATTCATCAAATCGCTGCACACTGGCGAGTTTCGAGCGTGCTGCACTTCCAGGGCGTGATAGGTTATTAGTTGGTACTGATGGATCCCGAATTATTGAGAGCTCATAAAATTGCCATTTTCGTGGGTCATGTTATTTACCACGCTCAAAAAACGCGCATTCCGTACCATCGAGAACTCGTAGTATCTCAGAAATGCTCGTCCTATACGAGACTGCGATGGGTTACTGTCTCTTCAAACTGAGCGATTCAGCAAAACTTGATTCAGCAGATCTTTGGAGAGAGTTTGAAACGCCGGAAAAAGCAAATAAATTGTATGTCGATCATATCAGCTTTCGTGGGGTAGTAGCGTGTTAATCTAGCTTCAAAGGCTCAAATTGAAAGCTTTACACCGTTTTACTTCGACAGCAACTGCAGTGGAGGATCTCACAGCCGTCCAGGATGGGAAACTGGGGAAGGGACTGAAAAAGTTCTTGTCCGATGAAGTGGTGGACAAAGGGAAAGGGAAAGATTCTTTGTTGGTGATAGACCCTCGTTTAGGTATGTGAACCAGCCCTTTCCTGGCCTGTGTGCTCACGTAGTCTCCAGCCCACTCGATATCGAAGAAGTTGGGCATAAAGGTCTCTGCATTATCTCCCGATGACCATAGCGACCTATGGAGAGGTATACGCGCACAAATAGCGGCTCTAATGGATGGTCTTGACCCCAAGGACCTTGCTACCATGAGCCTAGGCTTGAGTCATTCTTTATCCCGGTGAGTTTGATTTTGATCGTGGGCATTGAGTTATTTATGCAAGTCTTAGCTTCAAGTTAAAATTCTCTCCGAACAAAGTTGATACCATGATAGTACAAGCTATCGCCCTCCTTGACGACTTGGACAAAGAAATAAATATTTACGCCATGCGTGTCAAAGTGGGTACGCTCTGCTGCACTAAGGGCTTTCACTGACACCTTCAAGGAATGGTATGGTTGGCATTTTCCAGAAATGACTAAGATAATCTCGGATAACCTCGCGTATGCTAAAGTCGTGCGGGCTATGGGTTTCCGCACCAATGCAGCAACAATGTCATTTGAGACCATCTTACCAGAGGACCTGGAGGCAGTCCTTAAAGCTGCCGCTGAAATTTCAATGGGTACAGAGATTTCAGACAGCGACATATCACACATACATGCTCTATGTGATCAAATAATCTCCATTTCTGCGTACCGTGCCCAGCTAGCAGAATACTTGCGCAATCGCATGAATGCTGTAGCTCCAAATCTTACGGCCCTTGTTGGCGATCTTGTTGGCGCGAGGTTAATATCACATGCTGGAAGTCTCTTGAACTTGGCAAAGCACCCAGCTTCCACAGTTCAAATCCTCGGCGCTGAGAAGGCCCTCTTTCGCGCGCTAAAAACAAAACACGATACCCCCAAGTATGGGCTTATCTATCATGTACGTCAAGTCGTTTTTTTTTTCTAACCCAGTTGAACACCATTCCCACAGGCGTCCTTAATCGGCCAAGCCCCTCCAAAACTCAAGGGAAAGGTAAGTTCAAGACCTTGGCCTACTTCTACCTACAAATGCACGTATAGATGGCGCGTATGGTCGCGACCAAAGCTGCACTCTCAATCCGTGTTGATGCTTTGACGGATGCGGACGGCAAGTCAGGGGATCAAGCCCCTTCTGTTGGTCTTGAGAACCGTGCAAAATTAGAGTCCCGATTGCGTGCGCTAGAACACCAAAGCGACGCGTCTGGTGTTCGTCGATATGCGGATGGTGGCAAGAAGCAACAAAAGTTCACAATGACAGGGAGCACGACAACTTACAATACGGCCGGAGATGCTGTTGATCTCGTTCCTGCACAGAGGGAGCCGCTAGAGACGGCTATTCAAACGGCCTTGGACGTGAAGGCAGAGAAAAAGAGGGCGAAAGAAGAACGAAAAGCAAAGCAGAAGGCGGAGAAAGAAAGGGTAACTGAATCGGACGCTGACAAGATGGACGTTGACGAGGAGTCGAAAGCAGCCAAAAAGGAGAAAAAACGGAAGCAGCGAGAAACCGAGGGCAATAATGAGATGGATGTTGACGAAGCCAAGGTTGGTCTTTGTCGGCGCGTTCTGTGCCTACTTGCTGACTGTGGGGGTAGGGAGATAGCGAAACGGCAGCCGAGAGAAAGGCGAGGAAGGAGAAAAAGAAAGCACTCAAGGCTGAAAAACTACAAGCAAATGGTGATTCACCTAAAAAGAAGAAAAAGAAAAGCGATGCATAGTTTTCGTCGCCTTTTCGGTGGTGATACTGGTAGCACTGTTGAAACTAAGTACGATATATCACCTGACAATACACGCTCCGCAAGGACTAACTAAACTCTCGAAGCCTTATGTCGTGTAAGTGAACGCATCTAACTGCCGATCGATGATCTCTGGCGTGGATTCTGTCCCTTGGTACCAACATGTGCGAGATTGTTATCCCCGACGCGTCCTCTCAAGTCACAGAACAACTCTTCCTCTGACGAATGGTTTAACGGCCTTTGGTGGAAGCCGACCCCGGTGTCCCGCACCACACTTTATTTCAGACAGTAGTGTAGGGTCAGATCAGAAAATGAGCAGACCAATGATTGTCTGTGAGAAACCCTGACGCGCCGGTAAAGGAACTTGAGGTACTACTCGCGTCGCGTTTGAGCTGGCTTGTTCGTCCTGCGAGAATTGGTGACAATTGCGCCATGTCCTCGAACAACTCACGTCCAGTTATCGTTGTCACAGGTGCTAATACGTATGGTTATTTTACATGTGTGCACCACTTACTGACTTTTGTGTTCCAGCGGTGTCGGCTTTGGCATTTGTCACCGTCTTCTTTCCCAGTTGGCAACCGGAGGTCGACAGTCAGCGTCAAATGAACTAGGGCTAGACTGCGATGGCCTCACACTCATATTGGCCTGTAGGAGCAAACAACGTGCGGAAGCCGCTCGGGCCAAACTCAATACAATCATGGATGAGCAAGTCCACCGTGCCAGGCTTGTCCCCAATTACAACGGACATGCCGAAACATTCCGAAAAAACTTGCACATAGTTATACACACCATCGATTTGGCAGACGTTCAGAGCGTGTTCTGCTTCGCAGACGAAATCAGCCAGCAGTATGTCATGCTGTGTGTATCTAAGGTTACTTTCACCAGGCTGACGTGTCGTAGTTATCCATACGTTTCACACCTCGTTTGTAATGCAGGTGTAGTCTCCTTTCTGAAGATAATATGGCCGCTGGCGCTGCTGCAACTCTTCACGGACTTCATTGCGGCGGTCACTACTCCAAAATACTTCGTTCAGCGAGTTGGAGAGGTAAGCCAAAATGGACTGGGTTGGGTATGGCAGTGTAACGTATTCGGACATTTTGTTTTGGTGCGTGCTTCAAGAAATGCGACCACAAGATACTGATGTGTGGCCTAGTTTCGAGTCTTGGAGCCTATAATGACCAAGTACACGGGGGCCCGGGTCGTTTGGATCTCATCGCACGAAGCCAGTTCCAAATTCTACGACCCAAAAGATTGGCAATTAGTAAAGTCAGAACATTCATATCAATGTTCCAAATACCAGATGAACATGATATCACTCTACTTGGATCGAGAAGCGGTCCGTGGTCTGCTCGATGGTACACCAACCGTAAGACATTTTACCGTATACCCCGGAGTAGTCGGCACCAATATAGCCAACGCGGTTGTCGGATCATTCTCGGCCCTCTGTATGTACGCTACGTTATACATCGTGAGTCGTGTCAAATGTTATTCGGCGGTACTTACTGGTCGAGTACTTCAACAGGCAAGACTCTTAGGATCTAGTAATCATCCTATCGATATCTTCAAGGCGGCTATATCTGCAGTCTATTTGTCGCTCGTCGCCCTACCTAGCGCCAATGGAATTCCGAGTTCGGGGGATCTGAAGGGGGCCCTTGAAGTTGGTACTGTCTATACCTCCCAGACAGATCGGTGGGGTAGTGAGTTCGTCGGAACGACGAAACTCGTCCAATCTCAGGAAGAGGAAACTCAGACAAGGGAATTGTTAGAAAACTGTGACCGTCTGGTAAAAACGTTTTGTGATGTCCATGGGAGAGCCCCTCATCCCTTAACAACACAAAATTAGTTGTGTATGCATATGGATCTCTCCCTTTCCTTTGGAGGGGTGAATGGCGTAGATCAAACAATGCTAGCTTGGAAATAATATACTATTTGTTCGACTCGGGCAGTTCGACTGCAATAGCGAGGTGTGCTGGTCGAAATTGTGGGATGGTTCGCAGATTATCCGGTGAAGATCCAAATGTGTCCAACTTTTTTCTGGCCTTGTCAGTCTAAAATGTGGTGGAAGCAACAGCTTTCACGACTCGGCAAGGCTAGACCTACTGTCACAGAATTTCCCATTCCCCGTTCCAAACCCTCCAAGAGCACGCATGCTTTGCATAGCTCATTACTGGACATATAACCGCAGCGTTTGCACGTTTCTGAGAATCGTCAGCTGTTCCTGATCCAGTCACATAGTACCGGCTTACGTTGTGGTTTTTGTGTGGCTTTCACGTCTTCTCGGACTTCAAATGCTTCTCCAGAATGAATTATATCAATTATCACGCTGGGCCGAGCAACCTCCAAGTCCTTGAGGAACGACCGGGCATGCCCGCGGTATGCATCCGGGGAGTAAACACACTCTGTTGAAAAATAATCGAGTTTCTTGAAGTATGCATACCTTTTGTGGGATAAGATACCGTATGTTTAGTGAACAATGGATAACAAACATGACGATTTCCTTTTCGTACGCGTATTTAAAGGGCTTGGACCGCTTAATGCTATCCTCTCCCTGAGTGCAAATCAATGTGCATCGCCCGAGGCGCGCAATATCGCCACGCATTACTTTAGTGCGTATTAGTCGCGAATTCCACAATAAAATGATGCACACCATTCATCAGTACTGTTTCTGCAATATCATCCGCATTGTGACCAGTGACAATGTGATCCACATTCAGAGAGGAAGCACCTCTGTCAAGGGCTTGTCGTCGGAATACGCCACAGAATGTACAATTATTCTTTTTTCCTATTTCAGAGACGATTGCATCCATCGTCCAACCGTAAAGTTCTTCATAGGTAAGAATTCTGAGAGGTAGATCATATTGCTTTTGATTTCGTTTTACTGTCTGATTAGAATGGCATTGGTATCGCTGTGAAGCATGATATGATGTATACACACCTCCAGCGAATCGTCTCTGTAACCTGTGATTCCTTCGTCTATTGAGAGTAAGTAGAGATCCAGACCGTAGCGATATCGTTCGTTCAAAGTCTTCATGACATAGGCAAGCACCGTGGAGTCTAATTCTCGGACGTCACTTATGCAATGACCCTGTAAAAGTCCAAAGAAAACGTACCCTTCCCTCCGGATGCACCGATGGCTACCTTATCTCCTGACTTGAATAGTTTTGCCTCAGTGATCGTGTGATGAACCTCTGTCTCAAAGACAAAGAAGAAGCATTCTTTGCATATCTGTTGGCCTGTCTTTGGCCTCTTCAGAATTGCTTTGGCTCTATTGCATAAAGCGCAAGACGCGGGGGCCATGCTGATGCTAAATGATCCAAGTGAGTGCGGCAGAGGTTTGACTAATCTAATTATTAGCCTGTTTGTTTGGTAAATGGGTAAGCTTCCACTTTCAGACTCATCTAACACATAACCCATGCCAAGAGAGGTCCGAAAGCGCGGAAAGAAACATAAAAAACCGCAACAGATTGTCACTTCAAGGGGCCAAAGCCAAGGCCGGGGTGAACCGCATCCCGATAATTCTGGCGAACCATCATGGATAGTGCCTGCTCACAAAACAGAAGATGCATCTTCAGAGGCACCATTTGGATATGTTGACCCTGACATTAAGGCTTACTTCCGCACAATTGATGATCAAATCCAGTCATGGCAGGAGGATGGGGCCCAGCTAGGGTATGAGGATGGTGACCTCGATTTCAGTGAAAGTGCGTACCTTGTAGATACATATTCTACTACCTGCTGATAGCTGCTGGGGATGTTAAGCGAAGCGCATTTTCCTTCTTGCAGCTCTGGGTGAGATGTCGGGAAAGGAGAGACAGCTTGCTACAGACCCAGATTGCTCTATTGTGCTGGAGAGAATGGCATATTCAATGGATGATTTCGTGTTGCGGGTTTTTATGGACAGACTAAGTGGCTCGCATGCGTCACTTCTTTCTCATCCGTACCATATAGGTTGACTGCTTGGAGGCAGGTTCGAGGTTCTTTTCAAGCATCGATTTGCCTCGCATGTGTGCCAAACACTGTTGTCAATTGCCACTGATGCAATTTCTCGGGAGGTACGAGTGTCTTGATCACTTTCCTGGGTGACCGTGACAAATCATTTGCAGGTCAGAGGTATCTTTCCAGATGTTCCTGCCTCTGAAGAAAACGGAGAGTTGAGGAACCTCACACATCTCGTTCTTGATATATGTGAAGCAAGTGGCCTGTTTTATAGGCAGTCTGAGATCTGACTTCTTTTGCAGGAAGTTGGCCCTAGTTTCAATTCACTCATTATGGATCCCTTTGCATCGCATGTTTTGCGTTCCCTGCTACTTTTATTGTGTCCAAGTATACTCCCCGAAGACGCGGCTCGGAGGTTTGTGCGATCCAAGAAGAGTGCGTCGTGGAAGGCAAAACAAGGCCACATGAAATCAGTCTTTTCTGATGTTAAAGGCAAGGAGGTTCATGTTCCGAGTGGTTCAGTACCTCCCACATTCCGCGACGCTGCCGACCAGTTTCTGCGAATATTAAGAGACGGACTTGGTGCAAATGAAGTCAGAGCGCTAGCCATTCATAAAGTAGCTGGACCAGTACTACAAGTGAGTTTCCTTTCCTTGGCCATCTTTCTCTTTCCTTCTTTATCTAGCATCTTAATTTAACTTTTGGTTAATTCAGCTTGCACTGGAAATCGAAGCAGAACATGAGAGTGCTGCATCCCCAGATTCGCTGATGGATCGAGTTCTTGTTGGAATGATAAAAGCGTATTGTGAGTGTGTGGTTGTTTTCGCTCAAGCTTACAGATGGTCATTATTCGACCGTAGATGAGGGCGCCACCACTTCGATCCAATCCTCCGACTACCTTGTTACATTTCTCAGGGATCCCACCTCCTCTCATCTACTGGAAACACTGGTGTCGCGGTGTCCCGGACAAATTTTCAATTTGCTTTGGTCAACGTATTTTGAGGGAAACCTTGCGCGGCTAGCGCTCCACCCAGTTGCGAATTTTGTGCTTGCCAAAGCTATTGAACGCCAGGACAGCAATCAGCTTGGAAATGCCTTCAGAGAACTCAATTCGTCGTGGGTCAAACTAATCAGTAGCTCTTCCTTTTTCAGGACGAATATTTTTCACTTAACAAAATGCTAGAGTCATCTAGAACTGGAGTTTTACGCGCATTGATAGATCGATCCCGGTCCCTCGGGACGCATCAGAAAGATGTTTGCGATGTCGGTTCTTCTGTCCCCCGGTAGACATTTGTATTAACTTGACGTAGGCTACTCTCGCCTCCGTAAAGATTTGTGATGCAGACGACAGGATGGATCTTGTGCCATGTTTGCTTCTCTTGAAGCCGCTCGAGGTAGGTGTGTTGGACTGATATCCTCTACTACGCGTTCTCATTCATTTCAAAGGAGTATCGAACGATTCCTGCGCCCACGGACTCTATGCTAGAGGCAGACGACCAAAAAAGTGGTGTTAATTGTGAGACAGATAGTCAAAGAGAGCCCAAGGTTCAGGGAGCTCTTATTCTGCAATCCTTGATGAAGCTTGATGAACCGTACTGTTCAATAGTAGTCGATAGGTTCGTATGTTCAGTTGTCGTCACGTATAAGCTGAACCCTTCTTGATAGCATCAGCTCCCTCTCCACAGAAGAACTTTTGCGCGTAGCCCAGAATGCGACCGGTTCCCGTGTCCTCGATGCCCTCTTCGAATCACCGACTGTATCTTTCAAAGCCAAACGACGTTTTGTGATGTCCCTTGTCGGACATTATCATTCCCTTGCTGATGGGCGGATAGGAAGCCGAGTTGCTGATCGTTGCTGGGCTTTCGCAGATCCATACTTGAGAGTGCGTCTGAGTGTGTTTCATGCGAGATGAAGCTCACCTACTCCAAAGGAGAAAATAGCCCATTCTCTGATCCCCTTTGAGCAGTTCCTCGCCGCGTCCTTCTATGGGAAGTTCTTTGCCCGCAATCTCAATTTATACTTGTTACAGCGCCGACCAGAGGAGTGGAGAACATTGCAATCGAACAAGAAAACTAACATGGACCAGCCTCAGAGCTCACATTCTCAGCCAACCCCATCGGTTGTTTCTCCCGAGTCGTCGAAGAAGCAAGGCGTGGCCGAGGATGAGATCGATGCTGTCTTCACGACTATGTTGGGTAACAAAATCAAAAAGGCGGCAATGGGTCGTGTTTCTACGCACGAAGCCCGTAAGCCCGCAGATCAACAAATGTCAGTAGTCCTAGGTGCTATCCGCGAAGCACCGAGTGGCGAGAGACTAGGGCGCAAAAAGAGG
Organism: Xerocomus potaroensis; assembly: GCA_038088895.1. Taxonomy (NCBI): domain Eukaryota; kingdom Fungi; phylum Basidiomycota; class Agaricomycetes; order Boletales; family Boletaceae; genus Xerocomus; species Xerocomus potaroensis. The sequence goes on along the minus strand of JBBPJT010000028.1, from coordinate 4,082 downwards.
AGAAAAGTTGGTAGATAGCACTCGTGATCTAGTACTCTATCTCAGAACGTGTTTCCCTATGAGCCTCTCACTTCCTGATCACATCCTCAACGTGCTTATTGCTGTCAGTGTTCTCCTGAATGTATTCTTCCTTCGTCGTCGTCTCAGGAGCGCTCAAGTTGGCAAACAAAGACTTCGTTCTCCAGTAGGTATCAGAGCTCTGCATACAAGGGACTACTTCTACGTGGGCGGAACTTACGTTCCTCGTGGCTCCTCCACGATCCATCATGGTCAAATGTATGTTGAACATTTGACACCAGCCCAAGTCACCCGCCGTATCCCGATCCTTTTCATTCATGGGAATGGGATGACAGGAACCAATTGGCTGAACACGCCGGATGGACGGCCTGGTTGGTCGGACTGCTTCTTGAACATGGGTTACGAGGTAGAATCGCCTTTCTTAGCGCAAAGGTATATCACAATGATTTGCCCAGGTGTACATTGTAGATCAGCCAGCCCGGGGACGCTCTGCGTGGCAACCGAATGTGGATGGCACGACAAGGACCTCTACTACACAGACGATCGAGTCACGATTTACGGCTTCGGCAGGATTTGGACTTTGGCCACAGGCTACGTTACACACTCAGTGGCCCGGACTCGGGCGGAAGGGCGACCCGGTTTTTGATGCCTTTTATCGCTCTGTCGTTCCTAGCCTCGCATCCGCCGATGAAACCTCCGAACTCATGAAGAAAGCCGGATCAGAGTTGCTGGACAAAATAGGCGTTCGTGACGGGTCTTTTTGGCAAACTCTACGAACTGATCACCCTGATTCTACTCAGCCCGCCATTGTGGTCACTCATTCACAATCTGGATATCTGGGATGGATCTTGGGAGACGCTCGCCCAAACTTGGTTAGAGCGATAGTCGCTCTTGAACCGAGCGGTCCGCCCTTTCAAAATGCAATATTTATGAGAAACCCAGCACGTATGTTTGGTCTGACTGACATCCCTCTCACCTTCAGTCCACCGGTTTCGTCGGCTTCTGATTTACGACCGACTGCGGTTTTCGAGGGGGAAAATTATACTTCCCTCCAGCAACCTTTTCCTCCGCGGCGCTTGGTTCATCTCGCCCAGATCCCAGTTCTTCTTATCACATCGGAGGCAGGGTATCATGCAGTTTATGATGATTTCACGGTTCAGTTTCTCCGGGAGGCCGGTGTGAATGTTACTCATATCCGCCTGGAAAGCCTTGGGATTCGTGGAAACGGGCACATGTTCTTTATGGAACTTAATTCGGATCAAATTGCAGTTGAAGTGATGGAACCTTGGATCAGGAGCTCCCTGGGCTCTGGTTAGAGCAGCATCTCCCATTGATAGGCGTTCGGCTGATGGACAAGGTCGGCTGCTTGCCGTGTCTGGTGCACTGTTCCCATGTCCGGTTTGTTGTACACTGCATTTTATATGAACGAATATCATTGTGATGTGATTGACCTAATTAAGCCCAGCTTTAAGGCCCAGGATAAATTTATTCTCTGACCAGTGCACGGAGATACGGAGACTCATTGCCAGGGGTATAGGTTTGAAGCTTGAAACTCAAATCAGCGACACAGCACACAGATTCCAAGGAGATGATGGCACTGATTAAATTGATCAATACTACTGCTGTGATCATGATTCGATAATAATCGAAGAGCCAACATGTTTGTTTAAGGATTAATTGAAGGCTAAGATGGAAAGGAGGTACTATTCCAAATCCATGAAGATAGCAGGGGTACCAAGGGAAACGAGGCGGGATATTACGACATGTCTATGTCCAGAGCCATCGCTTGCGGCTCCCCCCTTGCTACCGAATTTACCAGCTCCCGTCGTACCTCGGGGCCAATTTGAGGGTGGGGATTTACCCGAACCACGTCCAATAGAGCGTCCTTCTGATCAGGGGTGAGATCAGGGGAATATCTAGAGCGATTATAAAGTAGCTATTATGAGGAAGCTAGTGATTCCCTTACCTCTGACAGAAGGCTAGAAGGCTCTGGTGCCAGAGTACAGGAAGCTTTTCGGTATCACCACGGGAGCGGGCTTTGTACGTGTTTGAAAGACGGACGAAGTGAAACACAAGTGCGTCCACAACTTTGTAAGGAAGTTGATACTTTTTGTCAATAAGCACTCGGACGAACAACGAGTTGGGACCTAAAGAAGGTTCGGTGAAACTCTGGTAAGAACTGCGCGGATACAGACCAGTGTAGTCCATCTGGGCGATCCGCAACAATGCTGCAGCTGAGTGAAGGACAGGAACCTTCTTTTTGGCAATCACGGACGCAATGATGGCTGCCTCTTTGAGTGAACATCCATTCTAGAACAAGCGAGATGAATTGATGGATCTAAGATGAGAGAACGGCTTACTTCCAACATCGGAAAGACAATTCCTTTGAAGAAGGCTCCAGGCTTGTACAGCGCACGCTTCAGACCCTCGTAGTAATGTACATTGAGTTTTTTGTTGGATTGTATATCTTCTCGTACCGCATCTAGTAATACAACGGACAAGAATAGCTGGGCTTGTGGGGGCTTCATGGTAGAGACAAAAATCCTCGTGGCAGCCCGGCAGGCGTGAGGACTCCATTGTTCCGGCCTTGTGAGGGCTAATATACGCGCCCAGGCAGGAAGCGAAGGTATGACCTTGAACAATTTTGGCAACGGACCAGATTTGTACCCATGGAGAAAAACAGCCAACCTAGACAGTGTTAGTTGCTGGACTGCTCATAGGGGCGAACACATACTTTGAATAAGACTCCACCAGTCTAGGGTCTAGTCCTAGGGCTGGATCAGGATGTTCCTTGTCTTTGACACAAGTAAGATGTAGAGGCGCGTGAATGGAACGGGTAGACGGTACCTTGTTGCACCTTTTGAATTACAGTCACACCTTCTAATTTGCTGTTTTCGAGTTTTGAAAAAATTACATCGGCAAGAGTGCGTCGTTCACCAGAGTTGGACGGAAGCAGGGTGTCTAACGCTCGGACATCGGCAGAATCGAGTTGCTGTTCTTCATGAGATGCTCAGCCAGAGGTGAGAGCTGGACAAACGTACAAACATGGCCTCTGGATCGTCGCCATCACTCATTTCCTCGGCTTCCTCGTCATCACTTTGGTCAGATAGGTCATTTGTTGGGGGCATCCGGGGCTGGAGACTATGTGACTCTGCGGGCTCATCATCCTGATCGTCTGGCATCTCAAGCTCTTCCTGCTGATTGCGGGCAAGCTCGAATATTTTTCGAGACGTTTTTGAGTCGAGAACGACCTGGTACACTGCTTAATCTCATTGTATGACATAAATTGTGGATGGGTGAACTACCTCGTCGTTATCGTCATCCGTAGTGTGTCTCTGTGACTTTTTTTTTCGCCTACCTGGAAGCGAGACACGACCATATTTCGCGTGAAGCTCATCCCCATTAAGCTGTGTGAGGAGGGGATCATGTCGTTGTTTTTGGGCTTTGTGTGTCCGGGGCATGAGGATAGGATGGCTTGTCAGTCGATCCAAGTGGCTGTGTCCATATCCACATGTCCTTCGAACCAATTCAAAATGACAAGCTTGTTGTTCGGTCGTCATGTCCAACTTACTTCCACCCCAATTTGTACTTTTTTTCTTTTCCCCCGTCCTCTCGCACTGACCAGAGTCCAAAAGATACGCACCCCGGATAAAAACGGCTGCGAGATCAACTCTGTTGGTTTTACTCGCTTTGGCTTTGACAGCGAAGTGCCCGTTGATCTCCTTCGTTCTCTCTACCTCCGCCCTCACTATGTCGTCTCTGCGACAGAAAATCATACAGATGCAGACCCTCGCACGGAGGACCAGGCTCGAAGCGGGCATCAGTCAACCGCCATCTTCCACCCAAACACTCATACTATCTCTTATACCACACTGACTAGATTCCCCCCTGTAAAATTGCTTTCTCCTTCAGCACGAAAGCGCATCCTTATCACTGGTGGCGCTGGATTTGTCGGATCTCATCTTGTCGATCGTCTCATGTTACTCGGCCACGACGTCACGGTCCTAGACAATTTTTTTACAGGCTCTAAGACTACTGTCAATCATTGGGTTGGTCATCCTAAC
>JBBPJT010000027.1:0-91451 GCA_038088895.1 Xerocomus potaroensis | reverse complement strand
GTGGAGAGACTGCAAGGGGTGAATGTGAGTGGGATGTCCAAACTGTCGACGTTCTTCACAAAGAAGGTGGACTCGTAGCACTCTGATGTCCTGTGCTGTTTCATAAAATTAATTCAATCTTGCGCGGTACTTTTGTGTGAGTCCGACCGGCTGAGCATGATTGACCGGTGGTTGCTCACGATGGCGTGATATCGACTCGTTGGCGTTAGAAAATTAAAATCGTATTGTGGGTTTTGTATCGTATCCCACTTGGAAAATGGCTAACACCCCTCATGGCCATGGCGGTTTGCTAAAGGTCCGTTTGTCACTTTACCTCTGAGCACGCCATTTTAGAGCCGATGGTGTCTTCAGGATCTCCTTGCCCGAGATCAGCCAATCGCAGCACAGCTCAAACAGGAAGCAGCAACACTCAAAGACATTGTCCTCACCGAGGTGCGTCTCAGAGCTTTCGGGCTGGCGTACTCGCTCATGGCCTTTGGCACCCCCAGCGCCAGCTCTGCGACATCGAGCTCATTCTCAATGGCGGATTCAGCCCACTTGAGGGCTTCATGATCGAAAGCGACTACAACAGGTATAGTTTCATCGATTTGAAGCTTGCTGATCCTGATCACCGCCCACAGCGTCCTGGACACACTTCGACTCTCGGATGGAACTCTATTTCCCATGCCGATCACTCTCGATGTCTCATCCGACGACATCACTCGTCTTGGCATCACCTCTGGTGCTCGCCTCACTCTGCGTGACCCTCGGGATGACGAAGCACTAGCCATCATCACCGTCCACGATGTGTACACTTATGACCGTGTCAGGGAAGCTATCCAGGTCTTTGGAGCAGATGATCCCGCTCACCCTTCTGTCTCTTATCTGCGAAACCGTGTCAAGGAATACTATGTTGGGGGAAAGGTACAAGCGATTCAGTCTCCCTCGCACTTTGACTATGCTGCCCTCAGATGTAAGTGCGATCGCTACCCTGCGCTGAATATATTTGATTTGCCCATTGCGTCGGTCAGACACTCCTACCGAGCTGCGTGCTCACTTCAAAAAGCTCTCGTGGAACAGGGTCGTTGCATTCCAGACTCGCAACCCAATGCACCGGGCCCACCGGGAGCTCACCGTTCGCGCCGCCCGTCAGCATCAAGCCAACGTCCTCATTCACCCAGTCGTCGGCCTTACCAAGCCTGGTGACGTAGATCACTACACCCGTGTGCGCGTCTACGAAGCAATTATGGCCAAATACCCAAACGGAATGGGTCATCTGGCGCTCCTACCTCTTGCTATGCGAATGGGTGGTCCGCGTGAAGCAGTTTGGCATGCCATCATCCGCAAAAACTTTGGTGCAACCCACTTTATCGTCGGTCGAGACCATGCTGGTCCTGGAAAGAATTCTCAGGGCAACGATTTCTATGGCCCGTACGACTCTCAAGGCCTCGTCAAGAAGTACAAAGACGAGCTCCAGATCGAGTTGGTCCCGTTCCAGCAAATGACTTATGTACCCTCCACCGACGAGTACCAACCTGTTGACGAGGTGCCAACTGGCGTTCAGACCCTCAACATCTCTGGAACTGAGCTACGCAGGCGTCTCAGGACTGGTGCTCCCATTCCCGATTGGTTTAGTTACGAGTAAGCCAGCATGCTGTCCGCAAGCCGAATCTTACGTTCTTCGTGTAGAGACGTCGTCAAGAGATTGCGCGAGAGCTATCCACCACGCAACAAGCAAGGCTTTGTATTGTTCCTCACTGGCTTATACAACTCTGGCAAAGACATTATAGCCAAGGCGCTTCAAGTTGCACTGAATGAACAAGGTGGCAGAAGCGTGACCCTACTTCTCGGAGATGCCCTCAAGGATGATTCAGGCCCGAATTCGCTTACACTAGAGGAGCGACACGATAACCTGCAACGAATTGCTTTCGTTGCAAGTGAGTTGGCACGGGCTGGTGCTGCCGTGATCGCCTCACCCGTCGCCCCAGAAGAACGTTCAAGAGCACTTGTCAAGGACACCGTCGTGTCTCGTGCTGGTCCAGGGGGCAACTTCTTCCTTGTCCACGTAGCCACGCCTTTACAGCATTGTGAGAGCACTGACAGGCGCGGAGTGTATACGCAGGCGAGAAACGGCGCCATCAAGGGTTTTGTGGGCGTGGATGTTGAGTATGAAACGCCGAAGAAGGCAGACCTCACCGTGGATGTCACCAAGCAGAACATCCCGTCCATAGTGCACAGTATGTGTTTGCACGAGTGTGGTTGCTGCAGGAAAGCATGCTGACCGTCTTTTCATTACAGGTATCGTTCTTCTTCTAGAAACGGGTTCATTGATATAGATCCACGTTTTTGGCAAGTTTTCGTAGCTGATATACCAAGAATTACTGTAGCACTATCACAAAAATGTAGTAGACGGTGGGTTGAATTATCATAAATGTACTGCAGTGGAATTAAGCGACCGGTACGGATCCTGCGTGCAACGGGCACTTCAAAAACGGTTGCTGAGCACGTTCAGCTTGAGATCATCCATGTTCTCCCTGATTCGACGTGGGCCACGCCCATTTGGACATCTTTACCGATTATCAAGTGGCAAGGCGCCTCGTCTTCCTTTGAACGTGGCTGCCATGTCAGTCTATCACGGAGAGTCCGCTGTCCGCCCAGAACCAGACAAGGTCCTCAAGGATATCGCAGACTACATCCACAATTATCAAGTCACTTCAGACCTTGCCTTTGAGACCGCGCGTCTCTGCCTCATTGACACCATCGGATGTGGTCTCGAGGGTTTGCGCTTCGAGGGATGCTCCAGACTATTGGGACCGGTCGTCGAAGGAACCGTCGTACCAAACGGTGTGTCCTCCTTCACATACTGTTGGACAGCTCAGAACCCACATCTGACCCACCACGTAGGAACAAGGGTCCCTGGAACGAGCTACCAGCTGGACCCCATCCGTGGCGCCTTCAACATTGGTACGATGATCCGGTACTTGGATTTTAATGACTGCTTTCTTGCTGCCGAATGTGAGCCCTCCCCCCCGACCAATGCCTGCTATTCCCTCGTCTGCGCGTTCAGCGGTGTCCTGAATCAATACTATAGGGGGACACCCATCCGATAATCTCGGTGCTATCCTCGCGGTTGCAGACCACCTCGCGCGCCAGGGACAGCCGTTGACAGTCCGTGATGTCCTTGAGGGCATGATCAAAGCACACGAGATTCAAGGTGGCCTCGCCCTCTTAAACTCGTTTAACCGCGTCGGCCTCGACCACGTCGTGCTGGTCAAAGTGGCCAGTACCGCTGTCGTTTCGAAACTGCTGTAAGCATTTTTTCTCCCAACTTCACGTGGCTTTCTTGCATGACTCAATATCGTATTGCAGTGGACTGTCTCATGCCCAGACCATGGATGCGGTTTCGCATGCATTCGTGGACGGTCAGTCGCTCCGCACATACCGTCACGCACCTAACACGGGCCCTCGTAAGTCATGGGCTGCCGGTGACGCATGCTCGCGTGCTGTGAATCTCGCACTCCTCGTCAAAAGGGGTGAACTCGGCCTCCCGTCTGTGCTCACCGCGAAAACGTGGGGCTTCTACGATGTCTTGTTCAAGGTACACGATGTTTCCTTGCCGTTTTCCAGCTTTTTTTCTGATGGTAAAGTGACCAGGGCAAGCCGTTTGACTTCCAGATGCCGTTTGGCACCTACATCATGGAGAATGTTCTCTTCAAGATCTCCTATCCTGCTGAATTCCATGCCCAGACCGCCGTCGAGGCAGCACACACTGTTCACGCACAGCTCAAGGCGCTGGGAAAGTCATCGGACGACATCAAGAGCGTACGCATCCGTACACAAGAAGCTGCCATTCGTATCATCGATAAGCAAGGCCCTTTGGATAACTTTGCTGACCGAGAGTATGTTTCGCTCCCTTCTTTTTTTTCTCTCATCCGGATCGTTTTAACGGGGTGATGAGCGATTCCAGCCACGCCATCAGCTACATGGTTGCCTATCCGCTCATCTTTGGCGAACTCACCTCCGAGTCATACACCGACAAGGCTGCCTCTGATCCCAGGATCGATGCACTGCGGTCCAAGATTCACTGCGCCGAGGACAAGACGTTCTCCGTCGAATATCATGAACCTAGCAAGCGTTCCATTGGCAATGCGCTCTTGGTTGAATTGAATGATGGCACCGTGTTAGACGAGGTCACCGTTGAGTATCCCGTTGGGCACAAACGTCGCCGCGCAGAGGGCACGCCTCTCTTGATAGAAAAATTCAAAAGGCATATTTCCTATCATTACGACGCTGCTCGTCGGAAGGAGTAAGCACCTCATGTTTCGACGCACGATTATGCACTGACTTCTTTAGGATCCTGGACGTTGTTTCCAATGCGGCTAATCTTTCTAAGCTTCCTGTGGATCGATTCACTGACCTTTTCGTGAAGCGATGAGGTGCAACGCTACACGGTTCAATGCACCTATTGTACATCGTTGTATTCTATACTTTGCATGTTGCCAAATGACGAGAGTCGGGTGAATTGCATACTACAAACGTACAACACTGCGCAATGACATGATGGGAGGTAAACATACAGTTGCGCTTATTAGGCTACGAGTCCGCGCGTCTGTGTCTGTTCATTCGTAGCGGTAGGCCCTTTGAGCTTCTTGTATCGATGTTTCTTTCTGTGTCCGTGCTGGTGCCCTTTGTTTTGTTCATGATGTTCAATGGCCTGCTCTCGAACGTCTGAGTGCTCTTTATTCACTGGGAGCCGAACCTTGGCCGGCGAAGCCTCATGGAGAGCGAAAGGGCCACGCAAACTACTTTCAAGTTCAGCCGAATCAGGAACAACCGTGCTTCGCGTTAGACCAATGGGGGGTACTTCTAAATAGCGTATTTGATGTCCCGTCGTTCCGTCATGGCTTGACGACCTACTGTCGGTTGCGGCATGGTTTTCCAAACTAGATGGAGATACAGACGCTGAAAGTCCCACGAAAGTGCTGTCTTCTTCGGGCACGGATGAGAGACGTCGTTGCATCGGACACGTTGGCATTGAGTGTGCATTGTGATATGAAGATCTTCGCCACCGGGTTTGTGGTGACTCTGGGGAAGGGGGCGTAGGAACACCAGGTGAATGGAAAACATTCTGCAAGGGGCCAATGGTGTTCTTGTCGGCGGAGGGTAAGGGCGGCAGAGGCACATTCGGCAGTGGGACTTGTTGGAAGGGAGGAAAGTGTGCAATCGGAGATAATGCTTGGAGTTGTTTGATGTATTTCGCCAGTGTAGTCGAAGAGGACAAATTTTGCCTACTGGATGCAGCTGAGTTGACGTTCGGGGCCATTCGCGTGGTTTTGGCGGACAAAAAGTTTGTGTTCGAATCGAAATCATTGGGATCATGTTCATACTGTTCGTAAACACGCCGGAGATACTGCGAGGGGTCAGCACCGGATCGATATTTTTGCGAAGAGACGGAAACCGGATATTCGGGAGAGCCAACCGATTCGGGGGAAAATGCTGAACAATAAGTCAAATACGGAGAAAAATGAGAAGACCACTGGGGGGATGATGAATTCGGTGGAGTCGGGAGAATACTTTGTACTTTCAATTTTTGTTTCTGAAGCGCTTGCCTACACAGTTGCTGTTGGCGATATTGCTGCATAAGTTCCACCGGATATTTCCTTGTGGCGGGGCCAACTGCTTCGTTGGGACGAGGCTCGACAAAGATACGAGGATAGGACTGCGGAAATCCTGACGCGCCAGACGCTGGGATGATGGGTTCCAGTTGCCCCGAGTATGTATTGAACGAATCGACATCAACCAGCGACGTTCGGAGCGCATGTCGAAGACGAGCAAGCTGCCATTCTATAGTGTGATTATTTTCGACCGAAAACCCGTCCGGGTCACGCGCGAGGTTATCAGGAAACCCAATGTTGGTAGGCATCGACTGTCCTTCATTACACAGAAGTCCACCGACGATATCTTGTTGAGTTTCAATGTCGGATGAAACTCGGCTCAACGAATTATGTCTATCTTCATGGGCTTGTCGTTGTATCCGAGCGAGACTTGGTTGTGTATGATTCGAATGCGTGGAAATTTGTGTCCGGGATAACTTGTGAACTTGCTGAGGAGTCCTCTTCTTTTGCAAGCGTGGTGGAGCCTGACTAGGTCCATTTAAAGCAGTATTTGCGGAATTGTCGAAGTGGGAGGATAACCCTTCAGCGCGTATCTGGGTATGGGGCTGATCGTCTGGACCCAATCCCCAGATCATTTGAGCCACATTGTCGGGTTCTTCGATGATCGTTCCCTCGGCACCGCTAAATCAACATTGATACCTAAACTGTTCCGTAGTGGTGATGCTGCGCAACTCACGATGGACACCTTGCATAAGGTAAAGAAAGGGGTCCATGGAGAGCTGGTATTGGACGGGGAGGAGAGTTCGCCCACGTGATCCAATCTAGGGCGAGCGATGCAAATTGTGGCGATGAATCAGTAGTCCTGGTGTATGCGCGTGAATTACCTTCGTCTTCTTCGATTAATGGTTCCGGTGAGTATTTCCTACGCAGAAAGCCCTCTGAGAGTTGAGCGCCCGCTGCAATGATGAGAAGGGACTCTGGAGAAGAGGGAGGAGAAGGGGTTTGAGGAGTGTCGGAATGTGTAGGGAAAACACGAATACGCTCGCGTCGTCCACTATATGACCCAAACGAATCACCAGTTGCAGTGGAAGGGGACTGGGAAAGTTCTGCAGACGGCTCTAATACAGACCGCACACGGTCGGGCATCGACACGACTCGTTTTCCATGACAATGAGCAAAGATAGTCGAGGCTTCGCTCCTGTTCTCTGGCATTGACACTATGCGCCGGTTTGGGGTCTCGCTGGCGAGTTTACGTTTGGAAAGTCGAGAAATCAGTGGGGCAAGTATCGGGCTGATTGGGCTATGCGGGGGCACAAATTGGCTTTCCGAAGGAAATAACTCGCCGACGGAGTTATGGTGTGCTTCATGTGTGTTTCTGCGGTGTGTCAGGGGTGGTGCTGCCAGCACGATAGCAGGGTCAGCATAGGGAAAGGGAAGGGGGTCAGTTTCTGTCTGAACTGCCCTGTCTATGTATTCTTTTATCAGACCCATCGGCGAGATGGATCAAGGAAGGGGGAGGAGAGAAAGATGGGGAGGGGAATGCCAGCGTGCATTTATTAAGGAAGGTGAGATAGAACAAATTGGATCTCCGCTACTCCGCGATTGGAGTCTGCCGACACTGCCGAGCACGTGACGCCCGACGGAACCAGGAAACGGGCAGTGTGATTAGGATGAGTTTCTCACTATACTACATAGCATCACCCGCTCGTCGTCGTCGTCGTCGCCGTCGCCGCTCACCATCATTCTTGCCACCGTCAATGCGCTAGCAAGAAGGAATGATTATTTCTGAAGAAGAAGACGCCCAGAAGATAAAGGACCCTTCTGTTGCTGTCCCTACCGTTCGTTGTCCAGAGCCAGTAGCGAGTCGTCCCTTTGGCCCCCTCCCCGACTATGAAACATCTCAGGCCTTAGCCTTTCGCGATTTCAACGAGTCGCAGGTCACTCTTTATAAACCCCCTCCGCGACGTCGCTTCCTTGACTCTCGCTTTTGGAGGGCTGCCCTCGTCTCTCTTGTTATCTACATTTTCCTCACTCTTGTTATCGGCGTTCCTATCATTCTCCATGTAAGCTTCGGGCACTTTGTGCGCCCTTCTATTCTGATTCTACATCAACAGCAGCAAGAATACAATAACCAGCAGAAATACCCTTACAACTCATTCGCGTTCTCACCTTGGGACAACAAGTCCTCGGTATTCAACCATCCTGGAGACGCAAACTTTTCAAGCCCCACACCACCAGGAATAGTTCCTATTTGCAACAACTGGACAGAGGTCGAGTCTCGTAACGACGGCCCTGGCTCAATCATCCTAGCGATGTATGTCCCTTTGTCCCTTGCACCACTTTTGGTTAACCCCATTTGGTCGTGCTACAGGACTGAAAATTATGTTTCTCAAAACGGACTGTTTAGTTTCACCTCAAACGCGTCCTCCTCCGACGATCTCAACTACGTCCAGGGTGCTTTTTATGTTGGCATCAATCCCAATGTGACTGTTCAGGAAGCTGTCCTTTCGATCGCAATGCAAGCTTCCTCACCTAGCATCTTCAATCAGACCTCGGTCTGCTCTGCTATCGCCGGTAACTTCACTGACATTTCTCTCTATGTTTGTCTCTCGAATTTACATCCGTGGTAGTTTTACTAAAACTTCTTCAGGCCCCGGGCAATCTCAATTCGACCAACAGCATCCTATATAACATGACCCTCTTGTTTCCGCAATCTCAGGTTCCCTCACAGGTGGACTCCTTCGCGACGTGTTTACCCCTGTTCGATCAATGGTTTAGCAATTTGGATGGCCATGTGATCTTTAACAAGGTCTCCATTGAAGGTGCTGACTCCCGCGTAACTGTTGATGTAAGTTATCTGGAAAACCCAGCATCAACCTCATCTAATGCTCACAATTGTCAGTCCATACATGCTGAAAGTATACTGGTGGACACATCGCTAGGAGCTGTCACGGGGACGTTCCATGCCCACTCATCCCTTCTCATGAGCACCATCATGGCGTAAGTCAGTTCAGTGCTAGTCGCTTGAATCGTATTCACGACAGCGTTGTTGTCATTGATAGTCCCATCACCGCCAATATAAGCTTGTACAATGACCCGAAGTCACAGTTTCCCACTATCCTTGATGTACACACCGGGCATAGGTCTGCTTTCCTTCCGTCTCTAGTCTTTACGCGATATTTGACATTACTTTCCTGTAGCAATTTGACCGCGAATGTTACCGTCCTAGCTCCCAACCCTACCCCCCCACAGCGACCGAATTTCATTGCAAACTTTCGTACCTTTTCCGGTTCCGCATTCACGAGCCTCCTGCATGACCCAGCTTCGCCTCCGACAGCTGTTGAGTTGAGCGTCGTTAATGACCTTGGCCCAGTCGACGTTGTCCTTGACAGTCTTTTCGAGGGTGTATTTCAGGTGTCCACGAAACAAGCATTTGCATCTGTCATACAAGGAGGAGCGAATTTGCCAGATCCTTGGGGCCCTGGGCTCAACAGAACCATGGTTATGTATTTGAATTCATCCGCGCGATCATACGGATGGATTGGCTGGGGAAGTACGGTGTCATCTTGGAATGGGTACCAGCAAGGGGAAGTACTAGTCGACTCCTCGCTCGCAAACGTGACACTATCGTTCTTAGGATGATTGACCTTTCAGGCGTGGAACAAGTGGACTAGTGCCCACGTCTGCTAGCTGGCTGATCTAGCGGTACAACAGCCTATATATTCTTCCGTAACTGGTGCGGATGTATTGCGGTATCTTGGCTACAACCAGACTCTTGGATCACTGACCGACCTGTTATCGATATGCTTCGTTCCTTCAGTTCAGATTCTTTAAGTTACGATCCACTGGCACGGTCTCGGTGGTACTTTACATTCCCTGTAGGCTTTTAACTTAATAGACGGACTCTCACTGCAATCACTCTATTTTCCTTCCCGCTTCTCTTGTACTATTTCTTGTGGAAAGATTCAAGAGTCTATGTATCGTATTTCAATCTGGGTTGGTTCGCGTCGTCAGAGACTCCAAAGGAAGGCCTGACATGCACGAGACATCCACACCACGTTCCCATGCACCGCGATGTCTCACCAATGGTACCACCATTACCTGTTCTGCATCGATCTCTTGAGGCGGGCCCATGTTCCGCCAACAGGGCGCACAGAGCAAGCAAGGACTTTCACCTAGTCGGATATCCCCTACTACAGTAAGTACCGCGGGGACTTTGGCACAAGCTTTGCAGATATCCCCAATAGTAGGTGTAACATATATCGTAAGGGGGTAACCAGATGGCAGATCGAGGGGATGCGCTAATCTGCAAGCGAGCAACGAGCAAGTCAGTAAGAAAGGCGCGCGCAACCGTGTTCACGAAAAACCCGCCTGATCTGATCGACGACAACGAAATGTTCGCAATTTCCTTGATGGAGCATCCAGTAAGGTTGATTGATTCGGAGAACGAGGGAAGCGAAAGACGTCTGACCCAACGGCGCGGGTGACTTGGTGATCTGCGGTCGCTTGTCTTCAGGTAACCCTTGTAGGTGAGACAAAAGCTTGCTAAATAGAAATACATGTCATGTCAAAAATCCGTCCCAAAGGGAACACTTGGACATACTCTGCATAATCGCTGTCTGGCTGTCCGTCCCCATAAGCAACACCTTCGATGAGCAACAAGAAGCATTTCTCAGTGATTTCTGGACTCTGTTCTCGGCTTTCATACGTATACCCGACCACACCGCCCTGGCTATCGACCATCTCGTTTGGCATTTCGCTTGATTCGCAGGGAATTACACAGACGAAATCTTTGAGAGTTTGGGAGGACAGGAGGACATGCTGGGAGAAACGAGTGAGCCGGCTAGGCATCCAGGGAACGCGATTGTACACAGTGAGCGTAACGAGCGCATCTCGATGCGGCGGGCAAGAGCTGGCCCCTATATGACCTGGAGGCATCTCGTTACGAGCCAACACGCCACGGCCCGATTTTTTGACATTCCTGAGTGCGTTCAAGTCCGAATGCCTAGACGCACGCGTGAAAAATGCGGATTCCTTGTTCAACCTGTTGAGCAAGTCACAATCAAGTTGAGCGGACGTCATAAAAGCCGTACCCCCAGCACCGGAGAGAGACAGCTCCTAGTTTCTCCTGCAACGCATTCACCTTTGATTGGGCTTCCACCATTTCTGGGTCAGGCAAATGCTTTCGCTTGCGACTCTTCGATGCGGGCTTGCCAGTCTGACAATGCACCGTGCTTACGGCCGCGACATGTGTACGGCGAAGATGTGCAGAGAGCATAGGATTATTCCACACCTCCTCGACGGTCGCTTTCAACTCGGCAATACTATTGCGGGCATCAAAAATGTGGACTCGCGGGCAAGATACAACCGAAAACGTACCTGCTAGAGCACTCTGCCTGCACCGCGGCTCGTTCATCTTCCGCAAGGTTTTGCCAACCAATGTGAGCGAGCTGGTCGACTCCGGCGGGGAGAACGAGTAATGCGGTGTCGTCAAGAAACTGGCGAATGGATACGGGTTCTGAAGGAGGACCGAAAAAGGAGTCATGCAGGCTAATGTCAACACTCATTCAAAGCGACTAAGTAACTGCGAGTTGCTGACACAACCAAAAGATTGTTTGCCGTTTGCCCAAAGAGCCTTGCATGCTCAGTTAGTGTACTTACTCTAGTGCCAGCCCAAATGCATTGATCCATTCCAAATAGTTTGTGAACGGTACATGTCGTGTAGTAGATTATCGATATGTAACTCATAGACCGGAACACGCGTCTAGCCAGGTCGCCGTCGTGGAAGAGAAGTAACTTGTCTAAGAACTGCTTCCTTCGCTTCTTCCACGGCGGATTCTGAGCCTAAAGTCGTCTGATCTTAGTTCCACCCTCTTGAATTGCGGTCGCATGGGAAACGCACCGACGATAACAATGACATTACTATCTCTGCTGACGGTAATGTCTGCGCCGGTCTCGACACGCAGGCGGGCAACGTTGGAGCCTTTTGTCCCAACGATCCTTGGGAACACTGAACGATCGGCAAGAGTTAGGAAGCCAACATGGGTCATGGCTTGGGCCTGCTCAATGGCTGCTTTGATGTCGCTCTGAGCTCGCTCGAGACTCTCGGAATCTTTTGCCTTCAGGGTCCACTCTGAATCACCTTCCTCGGCGTCTTGGTAATTAAGACCAACTTGCCAATTCGATTCCAGGGCGTCATCCTCTGCATCATCAATTCGGGCAGTGAATGTAACACTTTGTGGGGGGTGGGACGGTGCCGCAGATTTTTCGGGGTGAAAGGGTTGATCGACTTGAACACCATATGACCGAAGGTTGCGGAAGAAGTTCCCTTGTGAGATCGTACGGTGATACTTCAAAGGTACAGACACCACTGCAGTTAGCAGCTCTATAGGAGTGAGCAGCTTGTGGACTCGTGCCTGGAAAAACGGTCGCTCATTCATTACAGTACGGTCGTCACCCCAGGCGGCGTACCTTGAGCTCTGCGATTACAGTTTCACAAGCAGAACGGGACCCGGAGATCTTGACGATATCAGCGGGATCTGCATCTTTGATTTCATCTGGGTTGATAACTTCTCCCACTTGGTTGTAAGATCGAGAACCAGGGAACTGTACTTGGGCACTGGTGCGAGTTTGCAACTCACTCAAGTGCTGACCACCTCTGCCAATGAGGTTACGGTGTTGGGCTGCTGGAATCTCGACGCCAAGTACCACGCGGTCTCGCAAAGTGGTAACTGCTTTCTCGAGTTCCGCTTTGATTCTGTCGATAAGAGCAGGTTCGCCACGGAGACGCACTTCGTCGGTAGGCTCACTCTGTCTAGGGCTAATAGCACTTTCAGCTCGCGAGATCTCACAATCGAAGAACGACTCACAACCGAACGAGCCCTGCTTGCAGTTTGGAATCGGATGGGCCACCGCAACGAAGGATCAAATCCCTCAAACCCTGACCACCAGCCCCAATGATGGCTCCATGGAACTTCGTCTCGATGACAAGTGATGCCGACGCTTCTTCGCCAACTTGCTCAACAATTGCCAGGATAGCATTTTTGGCGGCGCTGGTAGCTTCCTTGGTTCCACGAACAGCGACGTTAGTCACAGCATTATCATCTGTGGCCCTATCAATATCGATCTGGGCGCCAGTGTCGTCCTTGATCTCATTGACACTCGCACCGCCTCTACCAAGGATGCGTGCAACAGCACGAGTCGGGACAGTGAATTGGAGGACGTGGTTTAAATCCTTTTCAACTTCCAGGGCTTCAAGGAGTTCAGATTTGGCAAGAGCCACACCCTTCTTGCCTCCCCTGACGAGGACCTCATCGGGCTTAAGAGCCTCACGGGCCTTATTTTCGCCGTTCTCTGACCCCCGGGGAAATGCGATCTTAACCCCGTAGTTCTCCTCGAGGCGGGCGACATACTTTCCATTATGGCCTATCAAAGAAGCGTGGAATTGGGCAGGGATTTTGAGGGTTTCCAAAGATTCATCTGCCTACGCCAGAAGGTCATTATTTCCTCAAAACAGAGATAACACGAGAACTGACCCATCTTTCAACCTGAGCCAAGATGCGTCTCTTGGCTTCCTCGACATTCTCCTTACGACCCGTAACCTAGTTATGGCATTAGCACTATTCCATAACTTGAGTATGGTGCCCCACCCTGATTTTTGACTTTTGGTGAAGAGGCTTCCTCTTCCTGCCGCTTTCCCTGTCCCTATCCTTGTCCTCAGTTTCGTTGAACACATCCACTCTGACACCAAGTTGGTCTCGTAATTTATGGATGCCAACTCCCTGTGCACCAACAACTCGGCCAACATATTCTTTGTCAATCTCAAATTCTGTGGACTGGAAATACCATGTATATTCCGATGAAAGACGCAAGAAAGTGGGATTCACTTACATAGGAGCTCACTATGGCATTATTTTTGGCATCCTCGACAACACGCAGGATTTCCTTTGTGGCACGATCAACATCCGCACCGATACCACGAACCAAGATGGCATCCTCGCTTAATGGGTCGCCAGCCTCAGCGCCAACCTTGATTGACAAAGCCTTGTCTTCCCCAATGATTCTGGAATCGCCAATTACATGATACTCGCAACTAGAAAAATATATCACTTACGCATTGAGCGTGGTACCATCCACGCCAACCACTGCCTCGTGCCAACGTTTATCGACAGATATAAGCTCACTCTTGACATCAGCTATGTCCTTTGAGATTTTGAGCAATTCCTCGGCGACGTCGTCAAGATGCTTCTCTTTGTCAACAGGCGAAGGCAGGGCAGAAGGGGAGAGAGGATCATAAACTAGGAGGACAGATGATTCCTCAGCGGACTCCGGAGGGAAGAGGACTTGAATGTTGTGAACCTCGTGGAACTGTTTGAGTCTGTATATGTCAGGCGGGTGCCTTGAAAAGGACAAGGAGAGGCCCACCTTTTTGCTTGTTTTCCCATGATGACTCGGTGGAGGAGCCAATCAATGGGGATTTCCTTCGTTGCGCCGATCAGCTTATCAAGAAGTTCCGAAACCTGTCTGGTGACACCTTCCACAAGAGGCTTCTCACCAACGAAATCAATGTTAAGAACTGAATCCTCGCTGATCGACGCCTTTGAAGGCAAGAAGATGGAAACACCAGGGTGTACAGCACTGAGCGTCTTGAGATAGTTGACGCGCGTTATATACGTCAAAAGACGACGTGAAACTGCAATTGGATCGGGGAGAGGGAACTCATGTACGTATTGTGAATTTGCCTTCTCCAAAACAGCACCAAGACCGGTAGATATGTCCTCTTGCTTGCCATAGACCATAACCTCTTCACCTTGCACACGAACTTCCGGAACGACAACAGAGCATCGGCTCTTTTCCATAATTTCATCGAGAGCTTCACCAACAAGGAGGCGATGCTGGCGTCTAGGCAACGGAATCTTGACCGGGAAAAGAGTAGATTTTAATGACTCGATAGTTTCCTGAATGATCGCAACGATGCGGACGACAACCTCACGGTCACCACTGACGGTCACCTCGCGCTCTGGGGCATTGAAAGCAAGGCGAACGTCACTGTCCTGTGCCCCCTCCATAAAGAATGCACGGCGGGCGGCAACAAAAGGAAAAATATGGTGTGGGATGTCCTTAATACGCTGGGTTGACCTAGAAGTCTTGGCCAAGATCGTCACATTCAACATAGCCTGAGCTTCGTATGCGAGTGGTTGGGGACCAGTGATGGTAATAGGAACCAAGACCTCCTCTTCCTCATCAACGGGCGTGGCAGTCCCATTGGCCGAACCACTAGAGTAGCTGTTGCGTATAACGTCATCCTTACGAGGGATATCTACCCTTACTCCAGTTTGCTCCCGAACATGTTTTAAATTGGCACCTGTGCAGATGCTCGGATCATATATGCGCAACAGACAAACGGCAACCGACCTCTCGGCCCGATGATAGTCGGAATGGTAGAGGCAGGAGCAGAGAGGGTAAGGGTGACCTGAAGTTACGTTCCAGACAAGATTAACCAAGAGCGATGGGGGGACACACCACGGGGCTCAAAAGAGCGAACAGGTTTCGCTTTGCCTTGTCAAGCTCCCTCTGAGACTCGGACTTTATGTGGAACGTGGTCTGATGCGTCCTCTGGTTTGCAGAAGCCTCGATCTTGACTTTGAATCTAAGCATGACTTGTTTCATAATTTCACCAAGTGACCCCGGTTTGCCATCCTTGTTCGCCGCGAGCTCGACGGCGGACAGAGTAAAAGAGTCAACAACCATAGGCTGAGACCTGATGGTTGCCTTGATGCGAGGACCGGAGTCGGCACCCCAAGCTGCAGGCTTGGCAGGGCGGGTATTCGGAGCGGAAGAAGCCAGTGACGGGAAAGCCGAGTGATCACTAGTGTCCACCACACCGTTGTTGACTGGCGATACTTCATCACTTGGCGACGTTGGAGGAGGGTCTTGAGTACCTTCGGAGCCATGTAACTTCTAGAGGCATCCATATAAGAGCCAGCAGGGTGCACAAGAGCGAGAATAACCACACCTGAAGTTCAGCCGCGCCGATGCCAGGAAGGGTTGCCGACGTGTCCATGTATCCGATATCTGCGAGTGCCCGAAACCTTTGATAGAAAATACCTGAACGTTGAGTTCGACGAGAAAACCCAATGCAAATGACCGAGATGATGAAGAAGTTTGGTAAAGGGCAGACGTGTCCTCCTCAAGTACTTGCGGGTAATATACGTGCGAATATGATCCTATATTAATGGCCCAAATACGCGATTAGTTCATATCACCCGCTTGATTTGACTTCCGATATGTGTATCGTCCACTCGTTATTCGCTGCATCTTTGGAAGTGCGGTATACATTTTGCGGGTGGGGTAGCAGAGCCTCGCTGGTCGGCTGGTTGCATCCTCAGATCCCCAAGGTGGACTCAAGCGAGGCAAACGCCATGTAATATTACTCTCACAACACAGCTGTAGGCGGGGCCTTGAGACGCGGGCAACACCATCTGTTGTGTCACCGGCTTTTTACCACAAGCGAGAAAATGCGGCTGCGGACTGGCCAAATCTCACACTGCTGTTCCCATCAAAGTTTCGTCCCTACTCTTGCATTCAAACGCTCGTGTGTTTCCACCGCCCACACTGAAAACCGACGGCGTGATCACTAATTTGTCTATGGAAATGCAAGTTTGTTTCGTCGGCCCTCTGAACCTCAAGTTCCTTGTGAAGTACCTGGCGCGGGGATATGAGATATGAGTGTCATTCGTCACGTGTACTCATTATATCGGTCACATGACCATATTGGTGTACGTGGACGGCAGTCATTCATTCTTTGGACACATCAAGCAATGCGGGGGTCCGGTCTCGCTGTCGCATTGGCTATTACCATCAGCACTCATGCACATGCCTCGTCTTTTCTTGGGGACGCCCTCATCCGCAAGCATCAAGTCCAAGATGTTCTGGAACACCAGCCCGTGCGTGGTGAGCCTCTCTGTCAGCGCCAAGTATGTCCCTTTCGAATTGTGTCCTCCTATGCAACTCTCACATCACAAAATCTCAGACAACAGGTCCGATAGAAACCACAATGTGCGACTACGAGTCCATCGAGAGTATCAACGAAGAGTTGTATGCAAACCTACATGATCTCGTCCAAACCCCATTCTTCAGGTACTTTCAGGTGTGCAGCCCCTTATTATTCATCTGGAAACAATATTCGAGCCAATAGTCAACAGGTTGACTTGTACAGAGAATGTCCTTTTTGGCAAGAGAACGGTTTCTGCATGAACCGTGAGTGTGGCATCACCACCGTAGACGAGGTATGCAACTGTTTTCAAAGTTATACCCTCTTCTTGATCCTTGTCTTAGAGCGAAATACCCGAGAAGTGGAGGGCTGCCGCTTTGAGCAAGATAGATCTTCCTTCCGCGGATCAGGTATAGATGAATGTTATAGTGCCTTCCTGCTACTTACACAAGTTCTTAGCGGATTCAGTTACCAGGTTGTTATTATCGTGACTCCGACTTTTGTTTCCTAGATGATATGACAGGTTACTCTTTAATTTTACATTGCGTTTCGCTCGCTTATATGCTCTGTGACAGAGGGAGATTATGTTGATTTATCACTTATACCTGAACGATATACCGGATATTCTGGACACTCTGCCCACCGCGTCTGGCGAGCGATATACGAAGAGAATTGCTTCGGTCTCTCAGAAATGAGTCTCCTTACCGGAAGCTCTGCCACACCCGTCACTCTTCCTGACACTCTAATCAATGTCCTGCGCCAGAATTTGGACAGCGAGGATATAGATGGGGAGTGTCTGGAAAAGAGAGTATACTACAAGATAATCTCCGGTACGTGTTCCGCTTGAATAGAAGATATCGATATCTTGGTGCTGACTTCGCCCAGGTCTTCACGCATCAATCTCAACGCACGTATGCACGGAGTGGCTGAACCAGTCGACTGGTGAATGGGTAAGTGGTCCTCACCTCAAAAGCACCAGTTCTCAAACAACTTTGTAGGCTCCGAACTTGGCGTGTTTTGTTACAAGAGTAGCCTCTCACCCTGAGCGCCTTCAATACATCTATTTCAACACAGTTTTGCTCCTCCGTGCTGTCGCACGTCTAGCACCTTACCTCTCTGAATACGACTACTGTACTTTGTCAGGAGATAAACTCATTCCCCATGATCATCCACACCCTACAGACTTGGAAGACGAAGTCCGTACACTGGCGAGGCTTGAAAATGTAATGAACATTGCCAAGCATGTTGGCAAATTCGACGAACGGACTCTTTTCCGTGGGGAAAATGCAAACGTATGTGCACGACCCTACATCCGGTTATCTTGTTGCTGATTCACAAGCCTCAGGTTTTGAAACAGGAATTTAAGCAACACTTTCGCAATGTGTCCAGGATTATGGATTGTATTGGTTGTGACAAGTGCCGTCTGTGGGGCAAAGTCCAGACCACCGGCTTGGCTACGGCTCTCAAGGTCCTGTTTGAAATCGACGAGAAAGCTTTGCGGTGCGTCCCAGGTTCTACATGACCCCTGGTAAAACTCAATTTGATTGTCAAGTCACAATACGAACCAGAACCTTTTGCAGCGTTCGGAAGTCGTTGCATTGATCAATACTCTCCATCGATTTAGTGAGAGTCTGCATGCTGTCGAGCACTTCCGGGCGATCTGGAAGAAGACCGGGGAAGAGGATTCAGTGAGGCTGATCCACGAAGCGGAGAGGGCCGCCAGTGGAAATGTGAGTCTTGTTTTTCCTAGGTTTTCGGTGCGAGGATGAATGACATTGATTCTTTCCAGCCACCATCAATCTCTGATGCACACGCCTCGCCGAAAGAGTCCCCCGTTGCTGTTCCGCGACACACGACACCAAGTACACAACAAAATGCTTGGAGTACACTTCAACTACAATGCACCGACTTAGTAGACAGATACAATCGATATACTCTCGCTTGCTTTGGTATACTTTCGGCGATCTGGCAGAGGCTATCCGAAGCAATGCTGCCTTCACGGACAGAACTTTGATGCTCTCTCCTTCTGGCTCCGCTCTATAGCATAGGACATTGTGGTTGGGTCGTCTGTCGCGTATTTGGTTTTCATGTGCTTGGTTTACCGTAGTTTCATCAATGTCAAGCTGACTGGGGTGGTCAAACGAGGAAAACAAGATAACGATAACAAAAGTCCATGGGTCACAATGGCACGCCGTCCACATCATCATCATCCGCCATGGGTTCACCATCTATAGCAGCATCCTCTGCCTCAACACCACCTGCGAATGGGACACCATCAACATCCTCATCAAGGGGAACACCATCAACGTCTTCATCGATGGGCACACCATCGACATCCATCTCCTCGATCGGTACACCGTCCACGTCATCACCATCCTTTGGAAAATCTTGGGCAACCGAGGCGGCAGGTTCCTGAGCAGGCTGGAACGACCTGGCCTTGAACCGGGATGCATACACCGACTGGGTTTCTAACCTTGCGCCGTCCTTCTCCTCCTGTTGATCGGCCCTTATTTCGGCATGTTCCGTGCCATCAAGCCGGGCTCGAAGTTCACTGGTAAACTCGGGCGGGAAAACAATCCAATCTTCCCAAATGTCCACAACAGACGTTATTTGCTTCTTAAACGTTTCTGCCGTGATGCGCCCGGGGAAGGAATGATAAATCGTGGAAAAATGGTCAAAAACTATGCCGAGCCGTGACTGGAACTCCTGTCGGAACTTCCATGCACTCGGCACTGGTGCGGCTGAATTATGGAGTATATCACAAATGAGGTGAAGGCGTGCGATCTTACGTGGGACCGGGGTGCTATCCACCAACAATGAAGAGATTATAATATCGGAAACCTAAATGGGTGGGTGAGATCCGGAAGATCAGATGATGAATTGGGTAAAAACCTCGCGAGCAGCCTCAGCATGTTCTAGGCTGAAGGTCATACAACGAGCCAGCTCGCCTCGCTTCCCAGAAAGGGCTCGCAACATGGCCTCAAACCTTTTCCGTGCGAGCCTCCCCAAGACGGTCTTCTTTGTGCGTTCCTGTTCTGATTCCTCCGCGGAGTCTGTGGAATACACAGAATTGTACCCCTGACACGCCCGTGTCAACGGAATACGAAGTATACATAGATATGAGAACCCACCTCATCATCAAAGTCCGGTTCCACGATATCATCACGCTCAACCAATCCTCGGTAGAAGGCATGTCTATGATGCTGTAATGCAACTGTGAGAAAGGACTCAAGATTTACCGGGAAACCTTACCTTCCGATCGGTGAGAAAAGCATATTTTGGATTGTTTCGTTCCCACTCCTTAAGGTTCTGCGAATACTTTTGGCCATGACCCTTTACCTCAGCAGCCACGGCGCGGATGAAAGTATCTGTGGCACCAGATTCATCTTCCTCCCGTCTTCTGGATGAGCTATGTGATCTTCGACGAGGGCTACGACTGTCATATCGCCTTGAGCGGCTGTATGAACGGCGTCGGTGTGGGGGCGACCGGCTGTAGCTGTATGACCGACTTCGTGAGCGCCGGGAAGATCTGTGCCCACGCCCACCAGAACGAGAGCGGGAACGGCGCCCAGGGGAATATGAACGGCTTCCACTCCTTCCCCTTCCATGACGCTGGGCTCTAGAACGTGAGCGTGAACGGGATTGGCGACTCGCGACTACAGGAATGAACTGAGTTTCGTGTACGAGATCACCGGGGGCCTCGCACCATACAACGGCTTTGCTGCCATAGGAACGGCCTTGCTCCATCCGACCCGTAATACTGAGCCTCCCCAATCAAAACCATCCAATTCTCTCAAGGCGACCTCTGCGTCTTTGCGCTTCATGAATGAGACAAAACCACTGAGACCAGTATTACGATTCCGTCTTGACGTGGTCATATCACTACCGGGACCACTGCTGCCATCACCACGAGGCCACATGATCTTGACCTGAGTGCACTTTGTAAGCTGAGAAAGCAAGCTAATGGAGAGCAAAGACCTACAGAGCCGACAGGTCCATGACGGGCGAAGAAATGGCCCAAGGATTGCTCCGTGACGTTAGAGGGCAAATTAGCAACGAAAAGATTAGACGTCTGGAAAATTACTGTAAGTGACAGATGACTGGATAAGACCTGATATGTTGCTCACCTCGGGATCACCTCTGTCCTTGCTTCCGCTCTGACCCTCGTAAGCTAAACAAATTGGGTCAAGAATGTTAATCTGTGGACAGACACATGTACGAACCCGCCAAAGCAGTCACGGACCGTCCGTGGGCTACAAACGTGGCTGAGTGATGTCCAGAGATGCTACATTCCCCGACTTACCAGAACGAGAGTATCGGGCTTCCCGCAAGGCCTGCTCCCTAGGGGGGGTCAAGAGAAGGAAAGCACGGCCATGATTCTACCCACCTCTTAATCTCTTCGAGGAATGAATCCATGGCACGCTTGCCTTTCGGCTTTGGTGCGTTACCCAATGGAGAAGCCTGAACAACCATTCAGTCTGAAGGGTCAAACATACCATTATGCAACAAACTCACCTCCTCCATTTCCTCCCGCAACGCCCTTGTTCGAGATGAACTGTCACTTGTAGCCTTTGCAGAGGGCTGGTAAGGGGCTTTCGCGTCCCCAGATCCCCGAACAAATGTCGATCCTGCTTTCTTTCTACTTGCATCCTCCCCCTCAAACGCGTCTAGAAAGTCGGCATACGCCTTGGCCGCATTCTCTTCTTCCTCTCTTTTCTTTGCCTCTGCTGCTTCCTTCTCCTTCTCCCGCCGGGACTTACGCACAGTCCCTTGAGCATACTGGGACAACTTTTGGTCATCCAGTGGCTTTTGCTGGTTATATGAAGCAAATTGGTGAGTGCTTTGACATGAAAAAAATAGGTCCTATCCATCGCACTGGGAACGAAGGTTCTTCGTCGTCATTGTCAAAGAATGCCGCTAACTTGGATTTCGTCTTATCCATGGGATGGTCAGACAAGCAAAAGCAAAAGAATGTATGAAAATAAGAAAAAACAGAGCTTATATGATTTCCCACGGCATACCCT
The DNA here is from genome assembly GCA_038088895.1 of Xerocomus potaroensis. Lineage (NCBI taxonomy): Eukaryota > Fungi > Basidiomycota > Agaricomycetes > Boletales > Boletaceae > Xerocomus > Xerocomus potaroensis. The sequence continues at coordinate 69,840 of JBBPJT010000027.1, read as the reverse complement.
AACAAGAGAACACAGCACGCGCGAAACGGCTACATCATCAAACTAGCCAAACCCCCCATGGCATACGCCATTGGCTTCACAGGCGGATGAGGCTGCGCCTCGAATTGATAGTAGTCTAGATCTCCCGCAGCATCTACGCGAATCTATTCGTGCGGGATGAGGGAACAGGCCAATCTGAAATACCAGAAGCTACGTACGTAGGCACCCTTGTTCCCTACTTGGTCGACATAGTTTGGCGCAGAGAACACCTAGAACGGGAGTGAGCACAGACACGACAAATCGATGACAGTGTACTTACAGTCGTGCATAATCCGTCATGCTCGATGGCATAACCATCTAGGATTCACTTAATAACGACGAGACCAGCACACGACGAGACCACATACTCTCCCGTACTTCATGGCTGCGAATGACGCCAGTGACACCATTGAGGTCGCACCACCGCTTTGTGACATCCGGTCCAAAAGCAAGGCCAACCCCCTGATGCATGCTGAAGCAACGTGTATCGAGAGATGACTCGACCACGCACCCGTTTACTTGGTCCACGCCCCGGTGTGTCTTGAGGGTCCGTCCAAAGCAGCTGTAATTGTGTGTGAGGGTACGCAGGGAACCCCTTTAAGCCCATACCTCGCCTAGGGGGTCAGGTACCTCAGCACGTTTGATTGATGTTTCAATGCCAAGACTCACACATCAAACCCTCCTGTCCGGGCTGCCTCCCAATGCGCGGTATCTTCCGTATTTCTTCCAGTGTCACACCTTCTCTGCTGAACAATCCGCCATGGACAACAAAATACCGTTTCAGTTTTTCGGGAGACAATATTGTTTTTGGGGTGATGTTTGTGGACGGTTTTGTCGCGCTGACCAGAGTTGCCAAGGGCACTATGAACAATCAAGTTTAGATTAAATAACAAATCTGATGTTACTCACTCTCCGTAAACACGTGTGCGAAAAGCTAATGCTTGGAGATTCAGTTGTCAGAGAACCTGATTCCCTTTACCGCTTCACCTTGTATGTCTGTTCTCCATGCTTATGTTTGGCTTCGCCCTCGAAGCCATAGGTCCGGTTCATCTCCTTGGCTTCGTGATTACCTCTGTTGATGAAGACTCTGTCGGGGTATAACCCTGGTGCCCTTCAACCGCCGTAGAAAGGCATGTGGCTCAGGCAGCACTTACATTTATAAGCAAACGCAGTCAATATCACTTCGATAGACCAAGATCCTCGGTCGACCAGATCTCCATTCATCAATAAACAGTGGTTAGGTGATGGTGGTCCGGTGAGAGAATACAAATGCAATAAATCGTAAAACTGGCCTGGTCGAGATGTGTCTAGTCAGATCCACGAGAATTCACTCTGAGAACACACCGTGGACATCTCCAATGACGTCGCACGTCACTCCGTCAGTAAGGTTGAGATCGACCAAGCTGTCTTCTTTCACGAAGGACGAATGGGCGCCCAACACGATCTCCCATGCATACCTCCGTGGAATTTTCTTGCCTTGCTTGAACCAATCGATCATAGCTGAAATGAATTCATGAGTGATTGTATATTTTCCACCCTCGGCCACAAGCAGTCTCGGACCGACATAGTCGGCTTCTACGTCGCAACCGCCTAGTTGATGATATGTCTGTGAGTGAATGTGGCTGCGTAAACGCGCACTCATGCAGACCTTCTGCTATGATCTCCAAACATCGTTCCACAGCGTTCCTCTCTTCTTCCATCTCAATCGCCTACAGCGGGATCGGCATAGATAGTACGATCGAAATGGTGCGTCACACCTTTTCGAACTCGATCTTTCGAACGAGCTTTTGAGTGGCTGCCAATTGCGATTTGACGATCTCGTTTTTTGGTTCCAATGAGACTACCTTCTTGAAGTCAGCGACGGCCAAGTGAGGTTTGGCGATCTGAAGGTAACATGTTGCTCGTCTGATGGTGAATGTGGATGAGCGTGTGCGCGAACAGTGCTGACCTGACGCACCTATAGTATGCTTTTGCATACTTGGGGTCGATCTGGATTGCCTTGGCTGTTGGTCGTAAACCTTGCGTGACTGATCTGACACGCAAGAAGTACTCACCTGCGTCAACAAGGGCAAAGCCGTATTCTTCTAACTTTGTTCTTGCAGCAGCCCGGTTGCACCACACGGTCGCATCTGATGGATTCAATTCGATGGCTTTTGAGTAAAGATTGACTGCTGTTGTGAAGTTATGGTCTGGATGGGAGGCTGAGTTGGTGTGGTCGAGACTGGACTGGACACACACTTGTGAAGGCTTTGTTAGCGTCTGACTTGAGTTTTGCAGCCTGTGCCCTGTCGTGGTCAGACACGTCTCTGAGACTGAGTGTCTGTAGCTCGGGTGAGGGGAGGGATGAAGCCATGATGCTCTGTAGGTCGGGGTGTCAGCATCCTCGAAATTTCTCTCGCAAGCCGAGCATATCTCACGATCGATGGCTGTGCTAATCACTATAGTACTGTGGATACCAGAGACAGCTCGAAAAAGACTGATAAAAATGATGTCCTGTTGGAGTACTGTTATATGTGCTAAATTTGAACACTTACTTTTACTAGCCTTCTCGCGGCAGTTGCTGCTACCCAGCTTGCTATAGGTTGTATGACTCCTGCTACACGGCAAGGCTTCATCGTCCTTGAGGTGGGACATGCTCCGAGTCACAGACAGCATGTGGGGCACGGGGGGGTGTCAGGCGGTGCGAGGGGGACCCCGTGACAGGTGTCAGGGGGCACTTTGGTGTGAGGGTGACTCCTTCACAACAAGGCAGTATTTAAGACGCCCGACGTCCCTTCTGCCACACCAACGCCCCCCCCCTCCAGTTGTATAGCGCCCTCCTCGCCGGGAGTGTTTTATACAGCTTCAAAGGACGCTCTAGAGTCGTTGTAGACTTTAGACACGTCCTTGAACTCGACCAGCTTCTCTCACAATGTATTCATACACCCTATCTCAATCTGCCACCATTCGCCAATTTACCTCCTCTGCCAAGCTCAACGTTTTCCCCCTCACTCTTACCCTACTCAACTACATTAATGGCCCCGCAATTGTATTCTAGATAATCACTCTCAAATCCTCGTCTTTTACTAGCTCACGCCTTTCGTCCTCTCCCCGCTCAGTTCATGGTCCGTCCCCCCGCCCACTCATTCCCCCATCGGGGCTCGCCTTCAACCACACATACAAGGGTTCGTTGGCAACCCTACCACGCTTCACTTCAACCTGTCCCACCACGCTCATCGCCGCTGTCTTATCTCATCACCCCTGCCACATCTTCCTCTCCATCTCCTCCCGCTCTTTCCGAACCCGACCGTCCACGGCTTGCTCTCCATCCACCGCGCGAGTCAAAATTCCGCGAAATTCAAAAGTCAAAGTTTGCCCTCAGCCTTGTCGGTGAGCTCCTTTCATTCATCTTCGTTCGTCTATTCAGGTCTTTCTCCAAGACCAAGCCGTTAAATCCCTGTGTGATATATGGCCACACCAAGACATACCTACCGTATTCGTCACATTGGATCGTCCAGTGGTCCCCATGTCAGTCTCGGATCTTCGCCAGCCCGCAAGTGTACTTCACTCCACCTCTCGACTAACGCATCTTCCCTCACCAATCTCTCCTACAACACAACCCACACCTGTCGTCTCGCCCGTCCCGTCATATCCCGCCCACCTTGTCGCTTGTCCGAAACCTCAACGCTGCGACGTCGCGCCTATGAAATGTTTCGTCCACGAAGTTCTCCGTCGGTCGCGGACTTCAGGAACAGTACTTCAAACGGCGCTATGTTACCTCGAAGCCATCCGCTCAAAAATCCCGGATCTCATTCAAAAGGAAGAACAATCCCCTCTCTACCCCATGGAATCGGATGACAGTCGCATATCCAAAGGTGAGGTCGGCATCGACTACGACACCGACCTTGGTGATTCCGTTGCCTCCACGCAAGCATCCTCTCTCAACAGTCCGCTTGCTACTCTGCGCCTTAACCCTACTTCATATGAAGCCGACCCGTCGTTTTCAGTAGAGCCAGCTTTCAATATAAACAAGGTCCCAGCGCACAAACCCAAGACAGATAATACTTTGCCTCCACCCCTCCCACCCCACCCCTCGCCCCTTCTCTGTCCCCGCCGAACGTTCCTCGCCTCGTTGATCTTAGCATCCAAGTTCATGCAAGACCGTTGCTACTCAAATCGGGCATGGGCCAAACTCTCTGGTCTTCCCCCACGTGAGATTGGTCGATGCGAGCGAGCGCTCGGAGAAGCCCTTGAATGGCGTCTTTGGGTCGGTAAATTGCCCGCAGCGCAACCCGCCTCAGGACGTGTTCTCACCAAGAGCAAGAGCGAAAGCGACATCAACTTATCTGAAAATCCGCTTATGGTCCATCCCGCACTCCCGGCTTCCGGTAATGTTGTCTTACCCGTTGGTCCGAAGATCAGGAGGTGTGCCACACTACCGCCTGGGAACCTATACCTGGAAGTTCCGCGCACGTGTGGATCTGATAACATCAGCCCTACATACAGCTCTAGCCCGTCAACTCCCGGCCTCATCTATTCCCCGACCCCGACCGAATCATCGTTTGGTGATCGAACCGTACAAATGGCCACCATGGACATATCTACACCGCCGCCCGGTCAGTTCGCCACCTTTATTGGCGCGCAGAACGACAAGGTGTTGGCGGCGTTACCCGTTCAATCAAATGGCTTGTATTTACATACGCGTTCGCAAGACATGGGTTTGCCCTCTCTTCCGCAACCAGTCGATTCGGCCTACTGGGTACCCCAGAGCGGTGTTCCTTCAACCGTATGGATATTCAATGATGATGCGTGATTGTCCGTCGTGACATGCAGTCTTTTTGTCTCGTAAATATGTTTCCTTTCTTTCCTATTTTCCTTTTTTTCTCTACCGTTTCCATTCTGTTGCCTGTTTGCCTTGTATGTGTATGGCGTAACGAGGCGGGGATTGAGACATGAGCGATGTTTCTGAACATTTTTGTTTCCCATGTAATTGTAATACCTGTCACATACCCAATAGACTACGGCTTGACGAATCTGCTCACCTCCGTGTGTCGGAACATGTCACTCGAAATGTTCATTCGCCGCTTTTCATTGGTGCCGCAACTCAAGGTCTCACACAACAGCAAGCTTGTACTTGGAGGGACAACTCGACGATGAAACAGGGAAAGACAACTGAGGCAGTTAAGTATCACACAGCCATTACTTCATACACAGCGAACCAAACACACAAACGTAATACATTACAGCTTCAACCCCCCAACAGCAGTGGGAGCTGTCAAGTGGTGAGAATGCTGAAAAGCGTCCGTGGAGGCAGTGAACCAAGGAAAAAGAACAAGACAGCTCATAAACAGCCCGCTGGCACAGGACAGTGACAGGTACTGTTTCGTCGAAAACAAGAGAGTACGACGAATGGAGAAAGAACCATCGGGCATAAATGGTGTATCGAAGGGGACGTTGATCACTCGTTGAAAAACTCCAGGGGGTAATCTTCTGTCTGAATCGCCCTCCAGAGATGTGGATGGCCGTCTATGTCTCTTTTCCCCTCCACGTGCCGAATAGAATGGAATAAAACGTCTTCTTCGCCCTATGCGAGGAACAATATAATGAAATTGTGAGGACAGGACAGTCAAGGATGAGATGAGCTGATTATATGTACTTACTCGGTTGGGGGGATCGTGGATTCTGAGGAATGGAACCGAGGACAAAAGGAAATACAACGTTGAGTCACCAATTTACACCATATGCAAATACGACCGAAAGCCCGACGCCGACAGACATCCGTCGGTTGATAGGCACACGAGCATCATATGAGTGTGGGTAGAGTTTGAGACTGGTCGACGCACCTGACGTGCACGTATCCCGCTCCCAGGTCGTCGTTCACAGCTGGTATCCTGATTTTACCAAGGATGATAGTGCCGTAGCTCACGGCTCCGCTGCGCACTTGGACGAGATCATTCTCGATCGTGAAGCCTGTGAGGTGTGCGTCGCTGAGTCCAGCGGCACGAGACCACATCTGTGGTTCGTGTTTATCCCAATGATGGCGAGGTTTGATGATTTCATGCTTGATCGTGTATAGGACGTGGTTGAATGCATCGATGGCATTCTGGTGTGGCCAGTGGGGTGCGTTCAAGTCGACTTCTTCTGCTGAAGCTATCACATTTTCGGGATCAGTCTTGAAATTATGATAGTCATCGTACGAACCCATGCTGACGATGCTGGCTGGCTGTTTCGAAGTCAACGAAGATCTGAACTGAAATCTTATCACCCATACATCAAACGAAGCTTATGTAATGTTTAACTCGTTTCAAAATTTCATGATCCGACTGTACTAAAAAGAAGGGAGTAAAGTAAGCTTTCTACTTACTCAAACTAAAAACCGGGCGCACCCAAAGTCTGTAGATGTCGGAATAATACGGCAATGTCGAGAAACTGTCACGGAAGTCGCCATGGCCCGCCTATTCATCCCCCCAGACATGATTCCATTTTTTTCTTTCAGACTATCCCAAAAAGCATACTTTCATAGTTCGTTGCACGTACTCGCTCAAGGCAGTGCCCGACTATCTCCTTTCAAATCTGTGAGCAGGCACACTACTTTTAAAACTCAATAAGCTCTGTTTCATCGATGGCAGGGTATCCTTTCCCGGCTATTCACATGCATGCTGGCCGTCCTCTGCGTCCAATGGCATCCGTGCGCATTTTTACGTCGTGGAAAACGGAAAGAAACACACACAGCGGCGATATCATGACAGGTCGTCGCCACTCGGGGATAGAACGCCAGCTGCTAAACTCTGGCTCTGCTGCGCAAACCGTATTTGCATCAATCTCCGAGGTAGTTCAATCAATCAGGTTTGAGAATAAAAACGGATCTGCAAGCAAATTCCGACGAATTGTTGACACGCATTTGAACGACTTTCATCAAGTTCCACGACGCCGCTGTCAAAAAAAATCACAGTCGAGAACCCCCATTCAATATGTATTTCAATAGTAGATATGGTGGCCGATCTTTTTATGTACACCACCGCAATATACAAAACTTAAGTTCCATCAGCACAGGTGCCACGCCAATGTCACGAGACGGTAAGTTTCTTGTTGCCCGCCGTGCGATGCCGCGCTCCGAAGGCGTCGGGGGCAAATCACAGTGTGACTGAACAAGGTCATAATTTCTACTCGCCACGATCTGCTTTCGGTCCTATAACGCACCGAATAGTCCGTGGGTCTGACCTTGAGCGCCGTAATGCACTGCTGCCATATATTCACGGACCCTTCAGCGCGAACACGTCAGCATAACGCGAACCGTCCAAAGGGATGGATCTGATTGCGTACAAGACCTCAAGACAGCTGCAAGTTGGGGTTCAAATTCCGAGAACGCACATCAAGGGGTGCTTGCGCGGCTCTTTTGTCGTGCACCAGGTTGGCCCTAAGTTTCATCCCTTGTGTGATCACCGTCAACATCTTAGTCTATCAGTTGGTTAAACCAAGCATTCTTATTGGCCAGGCACTGTGAGCCAGGGTTGAGTTGAGAGTGAGATAGACAAGAAACTATTTTGTTCAGAAGCATTTGTTGGGCTATTGCAAGAGCATAAGGCCGCACCACTTGCCAACATGTGGCACCCACTCAACAACTAGATTACATACACTTACACACATGCCGCAACGAGGTCCCGGGCGGGGGAATTGTAGTGTAGTATGCTTGGCTGCAGATCGTTCATGACCGAGCGTTAGTCGGCGCCTGGCGATCACTGATCCAGCCGCCTCCAGACCCGCGCGATAAGAGAGACACGAGACACGCGAAGACCAGCCGTCAACGGAATGAGATGCGATCATGACTGGAAGAACCAGCTGTTCCGTCGGTGGATTGAATTTCATCTTAGCCCGGTGAATAATGCGCCAATCAGTTTATATCATAGCTCGGACTTCACTGGGCATATGTTGAACCCTGCCGAGTAGCCCACATCGAGTAAGTACATGCGAAGATTGCCACAAGCACACACACACACACCTGGATCATTTCAATGGCTCCATGGAGGTAGCCATATGGGTGACTGGCCGCGAGGCCAACCCAAGCCGCGTAAAACTAACGGTAATGTGAGAAGAGAGGACCGTTGACGTTCAATCGTAAAACATATGAATTTACCCTCTTGCAGGGCTGGGATGTACACTCGAGGCACAGGGTTGCGTTGCTGTCGAAGATGGTGCTATGCAAGACTGACCAGATTCGATTCGAAGCGATGCAGGACCCACCTATACAGCCTGTTGATACACAAGGTTGCCTGTATGCACTCATAGCGGAACGTTATCACGCGGATCTGCCCAAGTCTCCCAGCAAATTGTACAATGCGTGGCACATGGCAGTGAAGCCCTAGGTTGTACCATACCTGTGTTCTATGACTCTGGTAACCCTGAAGGGCCTGTGAAACGAAGATCACCGCCTGTGGAATTATTGTCCGAACTCGACCTAGGAGTTGGGCATACGACTCATGCCAGTGAATCCCGAGAACTCGTCCGAAATATGAAACGGCCCCTTATCATTAAGGGCTTCAATTTTCGGGGTGCAGAGTTCAAATGTTCATGACTTACCGGCGTTACCGCCAGTTATTAAAACTGCTGGTGGGTCCCTCCCGGAAGAAACGCAGGTAGATTGACCGTGAAACTATGGTCATCTCAAAGCGGTGGTGTATCCTGGTTTCTCGGTTGTTGTGCGTCTGGAAACGAGACTCACGCTGAGGGGTCCTCCTCGGACGTTGAATAGCGTCCTTGTAATCATGACCCCCCTTGATTCTGGCCATAGAAGTTGATATCTAAGCGGCCATTAGAACGTTATGGGCCCCAAGTTGACCTGCCCCACTCACGTCTATTAACAAGGGTAACGTACGTGTGCCAACGAGCCATGCATCGCCCAACAAGCAACTGCCTCACTGCTTAATGAGCACATCTGGGCACTCATGGGAAATAGGAAAGTGATAGATAAATTTGCCGCGACACCCAAAAGTGAGGTACGCAAAGTCTCAGCCGAGGTGTCAGACCCTCGTGGCACGTCCAGAACAAGTGAACATGGGGTATGAAATTGTCAAACGGGATGTTCATGATCTATCGCAATAATATCGAATCGTTAAAAAAAAAAAGAACAAAAGACAAGGAAATCATCATCATCATTATCATCATCATCATCATCATTGGTATCTAGGGTGATGATCACTTGACGAATGTCCTACCAGGTTCCTCTCCTGTGGGGGGTGAAACTAAGGGGATCATCACTGACTGAATGAGAGAAGTATGCGAGAAGCGCTTACAAATGACTCCATAGGATTAAGCGGAGGGAGCATTTGAGCCTGTGTCCAGTGCTGGGCCTGGTGTTGCTGATGGTGTTGTTGTGATTGATGGTGTTGTGTCATTGAGCGCATCTGCAACGGATGACTTGACTGGTGTGATGGGCCTGGGAGGCGGGAAGGAGTTGAATGCATAGATGCGGCACCGCCGTAGGTATGATCATAACGGGTTGACTGGTATGCAGGCATTTCGGGTATCATGGACAGAACGTTGTTTTGAGAAGGATGATGAAGTTGATAAGGGTGTGGAGCGCTATGGATTGTGAGGTCCTAAACAAAGTCCGCCAAGAATAGCACTCACAGTTGCCGACGAGCGACTTCAGGATCTGGGCCCAGGGGCGGGGCGAACGACTCACTGAAAAGGCATTCATTGAATGGATATCGTTGCGAGGGACGGATAGGTACCTGTGGCGACGCGCTACTACGGGGGGTAGACTGAAGGGCTCACCCTGAGGTCGCCGCGGCGGGGTACTATCACGGGTTGGGGGGGTGGAGGTCTCGGATATGCCTGAAGACTCTGCGGTGGAGGGCCGACCGTCGGCTCCCTCTTTCCGGGGAGCAGCCTTCTTGCGGGTGGGGACGCCCTCAGGCCAGGTGCACTGGAGGAAGATGAGCGTGTATGCAAGATACGGACCGGCAAGCTTACGTCTCGCTGACCATGGGTACAACGCATGCAAATGGGCTTCGTCTCATCGCACTGGGGGGAGGTGTTGGAAGGATGTGGGTAGGACGGGAGTATGCGCACCTTTATTTTTTTGACGCGACAAGTGAGGCAGCCAGTCTTGCTCCTGGTATACTTGGGACGCTTGCGCTGCTGTGGCTCTTGGCGAGGCTGGGGGGCGACCTGGACGGGACCCGAGTTGTGAGAGGGGGGATAGTAGGTGGCGGAGGGGAGGTAGCCGTGATTAGGGGTGGATTGGCTAGAGAAAGGATGGGTGAGCGGGTGGGAATAGAGGGAAGGAAAGGTACGGACTAGGACATGCTATCAGCGATGGAGCTCATGATGGGGGGTTGATTTTCGCAAGGGAGATTATCCTTCATTGTTTTATACTAGAAAAGTTCTAAGGAAGAAGCAGGGAAGGTCAAAGGGTGGAAAATGGACGGGGACGACACCATTGTCACGGACCCGGAAATCGGTCTGGGTCAAGTAAATTCAGATCTAAGGGTCGTGTTGCGTTGTAACAGATGGCATTTTCAGTCTGCCATAACGATATGTATTTCGTATACGGAAGGTGGGGTTTTTTTTTTTTAATAAAATTTATACACATGACTTCCACGTCACGTTCTCCTGGGCGGTGTAAACAGGTGGGGGTAAAATAAAATAAAACATATTCAGAACACGACGTACTGGAATACGACCTCGTCGTTGAGCCCGTGTGTTTTGACGATCTTTCCGGAATGGGGCTGTTCCCCTGTCGAAAATTGGGTAAAAACGGGTGATTAGCTCGAATTTGCGTGATTTAATGGCAAACTCTGTCATATTAGGAAAGCTGTCGGCGACATTCTCCCCGACATTGACAAGTCCCCCCGTGTCACTGTCATGCTCATGTCCGCCCCTGCATCCGACTTGCGGTGCTCCTCGTCCGCCGTACAACTGCCCCCTCTACCGTAATCAGAAACGCACACATGTGAATGCCGCTGGCCGCACCCTCCGGTGTGATCCAAGACGTATATAACGTTGTTTGTCACTACACACACCCCAGGTCCCCGTACCACCACTCGTGTTTGTTCACGTACCCTTCTCATCCATGCCAGGCGGGCTCTGCTTGCTTTACCCACCAAAACAATCGAGGCGCTGCGTCTTGTGACAAATCTAAATTCATCCTCCGATTTACATCATGATTTGATCGACATCCTCTCGTCTCGTCTTATTCTGTATTGCTCTGACACGTCCCGTGTAGCAACACATGACCCCCAGCACCCCGTCCAGTGTCCCTCTATCCAAAACAACCTATTCCCCGCTGTTCCATCGGTGGAACTAGATCGCCCCATCATATCTGGATCTCCGTATCATATGACCAACAAGGTAACTGCCTGCCCGCCATGCTTTTTGTTCATCGCCCCCCCCGGTCCTCCTGCCGAGTATGCCCGTTTACATCTATCCGCACGTCATGCCTCTACTGTCCTCGAACACGACGAATGTGTCGACAACTACGTCCGGACGTAGCGATTTCTCATGCATTGCCTTTTTCCTCGCAATCACGTATACCACATACGTTTGTTTGCAATGGACGGACCGATAATCCAATATCTCTCAGGCTTTGCTTTTAAAGTTATCTCACCAAACTTCACAATTATTTTTACATGGGTCCCCAAAATAAAGCTCATCCCGGCCCCTGTACCGCCGTTGTCTGCGATATGCCGCAACTGTGTTGTTTAATCAGCATCCAGTGCGACCATGTCGAGAATATTTGGAATAGACTCGGTAACTTATCTCTCCGACTGATGCACACTTAATGTGTGAATCCCCTCATGGAAAAAAAAGGTTTAGTGGACTACTCTCGTCACGTAAAGTTTTCGTTTCACCATTCAATGACTGGATGGGGTAAAACTACGGTTTGCAACTGGCTTGACCACCAGCGGGGTCCAAACTACATTGAAACATCATTCTTCAATTTGGCTGGCATCGCCGTGCGCGCTGTGTTCTGCTTTATCCCTTTTGCTTCAATTTGGACGGACTCCCCGTCGCGCCTCCCCAGCCTCCGCATATCCGCGGCCGAAAGTGAGGTTGTACGCCGACCAATCACCGTATCAGCTAGATACTGAACCCGGTTCGTGCACAGGCCAACATTTCAGCGACACGTTTCAGCCGCATTAAATCCTGATTGAGTGACTGACAATATGAAACATGTGTAATCATGGAAACTTGAGGAACTGGACGTCAGACGTCGCGGGCTAGGAGATCCGACAGTAGCGGCATGATTACCACAACGATCAAGACAGGTGGCAGTTTTGCACGACTTCGTTCTTTCTCCAGACTACGAAGTCGCGGAACCAACCGGCGAGAACAAAAGGGAAGCCGCACGCGATACAGGCACCTGAGGTCTCGCCTCAACACAGGATATGCACTGATTTGGTTGCAATAGAGGGCTGGGAACAATGGCCTGAGGACTGAGAGACTTTTAAGCGACAATGAATACGACAGTCAGAGTCCTGCCAGCTAGACGAGGACCTCAGGGCACACCCGAGGCTGATCGCTCGGCAGAAAAATGAAGGCTGCTCAAGCGATTCGAGGATCGCGATCATCGTGGTCAAGTCTAAAGCCCTCGTCGCTTGTTGGGGGCCCGGAAGGTGTAGTATAAAGACCGGCCGGCAAAACGTTCGCGGGATCGCTTACATTCACTTTCAGACAGGTTTGCTTTTTTAGATGCGGATATGGATTGGAGTATATATTCGGGCCTCGCTACGCGGGGGAGTGGAAATTCTCAACGCCCGCTGCGACTTGGGCCTCTCCTCAATAATATATAGTCCATAGCGTATGTGGTCGCATACAACGGAAGTCATCGGAGAAGGTACGTCGGTGTCTTCCTTTGTCTTGTCGGTCATGGTCCAAAGCTTGAGATGCGATCCAAACCATAGATCACAGTAACAATGCTTATCAGCATCATCTCCCGGCGGAAGCCCGGGGGCGATGCGGCTCAAAGAAAATACACAAAGAAGCACGGTGAGGCAGATATACCTCAATTGCACTGAGATCGCCTAGTACTAAGCGGTCAACTGCTGGTGCCGTTCCGTGGGACGAGACTTTCGTTCCTGATATGGGATTCCGTTGATGTCCGCGTTCCGGTATGAAACAGGACTGCACACTCCTGAGAGGGCAAGCGACAAGCGCTCCGATGCTGCCATCATGTTCGGAATAAGGATCGGACATGTTTGTGAGACATGGATAGCCCCGCTCTTCAGGGATCAATCAATTGATATCGATGGCTCTGTCGTTTCTCGTGCCAGCATTCTGTCATGGGGAGACAAAAGGCCGGCTTGCAATTGCGCAACCTGATTGCGCCAATAAATGTACGTGAATTCCCAACGGACACATCAAATGCTAGCATGATGCAGGACACTTGCGATGAGATGTACCTGGATGAGATGTAACTGGACAGTCTCGTCTTGCGAGTGTTTCAAATATTTCCTCCAAACGGGTGTAACCAAGTTCATCCATCTATCAGTTTTCCGAGCCCCTTTGCTCTTATCACGGTCGATCAGAAAAATGCGCTCGCGTATGGGCCGCAAACGCCGACTATCTTCTGGATTTCTGGATTTGGATCAGTCCTACCGTGCTTACTTGTTTGTCGTCTCTGGACGGGCAACCCGTGCACTCAGCAATTCGTGCTAAAAGTTTCCAAGAATGGGTTTACAACTGCATAATTGTCACATCCATTATATAACGGGTGAGGGAGGGTAAGAATGTATTGATGTATATCGTTGCGCAAACACGAATGAGCAATGGAACGACCGGAAGCAAACGGGTACAGGTGTAATTGTTGCACACAACACGGAAAGATAGCAATTGCGCGAGAGAGTCATAGTTAGAAAAATTCTATGGTGTCGGAGCGCGAGGGCCGCGACTAGAGCCGGGTCTGGAGGTAGTACTGGATACCGAGTCAGTGGGCACGCCCAAATTGTCGTCGCAAGCACTCACGCATTGCTGGATCGGGTAGAACGCCACCCCCAAACCTCACTAATCCACCTTGCCATTGGAACTTCTTTCTTCATAATGCCGACAATCCACGGGTGAGTCAGCATTTCTCTGGGAGTCAGACGAATGGTATGGTCTACAGTTAAACTGTAAATACACGGCTGGGGTGAGTGTATGGAAAGACGAGTGATAACGGTCATACGTTTGCTTTATGAAGTCTTTCATTTCATCGGGCCATCTTACATCAGTTTCATCAGTAAGCTGTGGAGGCTGAGAGGGGAAATTAGCAGGCAAATAGTGCGGATCGGGGATCGCCCCTACCTCTCCCTGGGTGATATGAACGAGTAACTCGATGGAAGTCAGGTCGTCTGGAAACGGGTATCGATTTTGCACAAGTTCCAAGAGCGTAATTCCCGTCGACCATACATCGGATCGAATGCTGTACTCCTTTCCACTGATTCTTTCTGGCTGTATGATAGATGAGTAATGGGGAAGTTGAGCAAGATATGGACCTACGGCCATGTAAAAGCTGGTACCAGTAAATGTGCCTGCAAGCGATTTGACGAGCTCGCCAGAAACGCCGAAATCACACAAACGAACTATACCCTCCCCCGTAAGAAGAATATTGGAAGGTTTAATGTCTCTATGGATTGTTCGAAGCGAATGAAGATAAGCAAGGCCTTGTAAAACCTAAAATGGATGTCAAGATGGGAGCATTGAGAATGTGTACAGGACGGGAACTTACTCCTTCGGCTATACGACCGGTGACTCCTTCACCGATACGTGCACCGCGTTCCTGGATGCGTTTGCTGACGGCTTCCAAGCTACCGCCAGCGCCGTATTCCATCATGACCTTAACTTCACTTGAAGACGGGGACATGTAAGCGCCATAAAACTGAATGATGTTGATGTGCTTGCAAGTAGAGGAGATGGAGAGTTCTCGCTCGAGTTGTTTCAAAGGGGCTTCACGTGTGGTGATTGTCTTTCGGGCGAATATTTTATTTGTTCGTATGTCTCTGACTTTGTGGACGGCGCCGCCCTGTCCTTCGCCGAGTCTAGATAGTTCTTCCAGTACACCATCGGACCACCGCCCGAATGCTTGCTGAGTGGAGGTCTCTTCTGAAGGGGTGTAAGAGTCGATGGTGGCCTTATCGAAACTGGCGACAAGCTGGTCGATGGTGCTCTCACTGATGTCGTTTGAGCCAGGAGGATGTGCGGTCCGGATCTGGTCTGAAGGACGAACGGTGGCACCACCAGGGTTCTCCCCATCTAGACCGGGAGGGATAAGAGAAGGTCCGGCGTAGTAGCTTACGGCGCCTGAGAGAGGGAGGTGCAACTTTGGGCGTCCGCCATTGGCTCTGGGAGCGGGAGAAGCGCCGGGGAGGAGAGGACGGGAAGGGGTCGGGGACGAGGCGGGGACTGATGAGGGCGATGGTGCACGGATAGAAGAGAGATCTGGCGTGACTTTGCGAATGTGGAGTGGGCGGGTTTCGGGGATCGACGGTGACTGCGAGCGGGGGAGAGTTCGAGGGCCGATGGGACGAGCGGCGTGCGTTTGTTGCATGGTCAACGTTTCAACCTCGACTGTGCTGTCTCCTGGTCGCCCGAAAATCGCGTCGGGTATAAATGCATAATCTACTATTCCTCTGCTCTCATTGTCTTAATGGCAGTGTAGCCAAGTGGTTACGGCGTCACGTTTAGGTCCATTCCTCAATCCGTGATGGGTTTCCCGCGCGAGTTCGAATCTCGTCACTGTCAGCCTTTTTGGTCCCATTGTCCACCGTATGTGGTCCAGTCCACCTCCACCCACTCATTCCCTATATTTTACGTCCTCTTGCACGCAATGTCCGGCTCGTGCTCAGACCCAGAGCTCAGTTCCGTGAGCACCAGTTCCAGTACGCCCCCTTCCCCGATGAAACCCCGTCAACGTCCCGTCCCGTTGCGCTTGCAGAGCATCGGTGTCGACCCTTCCATTCTCGCAGGAAAGGTCCTCACCAAAATACAACGCTCAACCAGACACCCCAGCATGCAATTGCATTTCTCAGACAACACTTCCTACCAGATCCTTGTGGACGGTTACGACCCTATGCATCCGTGAGTCCGCTGATGCACCCGTTACCATGCTCATATTCAAAATGCCACGCACAGCGGTCTCCCTAAACAGCTCGAAACAGACCCCTCTCTCGCATCACACCTGGATGCCGCCGATGGTCAACTCAATATCTCCTACACTATCGAGGACTGCGTGCTCATCACACTGTCCGATAAAGCGTTCGACTCAAGACAGCGAGAGCAGCGATGGAACCAAAGTCATACTGGCTTGGCTTTCAAGTTTCGGGAAGATCGATCCTGGCATTGTGTTTGGGCAACCCTCACAGATTATGATCACGCCCGCTGCGTTTTCCGCAGCTATGACGACGTCTATCTTGAACGACTCCAGCGCTCTCCCCGCAAACGCCGCAACCGCGCCCCCTCCTCTCCGACAAAATCACGATAACGTTATTTTTGATGGTGTAGCATCAGACGGTGTATACGTACCATCCCAACTCCGTGGACTGTACTAACAGCTTTCTTGTTCTTCGTCTTCCTCGTCGCATCGTTTTGATTAACGCGTCCGTTTAATAAACATAACATGTACAGTACTAACTAACTATCGCACGCACGCCACATTCCTTCCACTAACTACACAATGCTGTGTGCTTTGTCTAGGCCGATTATCCGAGGCTTTTGGCAGCCCGCGGCCCGTCGTCCTCCGTGGCGCAATTGAAACAGGTGAAGTGACATTTGGCCGAGGAACTGACAGCGGGCGAACTGCGCTTTTTCACACAAATCTCGTCGATTGGGACCATCTTTGTGGCGGTTCGAAACGCGTGGTTCGGATGGTCCGTCAAGGTAATGCTGTCCTGAAACACACTAGTCCATTTGAAGCTTTGGCGTGCACAATGCTATCGATAAACTGCGTCGGACGCTCACCCCGAACTGTATAAAACAGCGCCCAATAATCATCCCAGAGGCTGTTTCTATATAATGCAGCCTGAACCTGATATATCCCCATTGAGTGATATGGCAGGATAAGACAAAAAGGATGATGTCTTCATTTGACATACCCACTGCCGTATGCCGTGGTTGTGTCCATGAGGTTGATGGACTAGTCGCAAACTCAAATCCGGACATCGAAAGGCTGTGGTGTCCGAGAGCGTGCCACAAAGGAGACGAAGCATCGGCAGAATGTCTGAGGATGTGGAAAGAAGCCCCATACGGACCGCAGCCCGGCTATACTGTAAAGATACAGTAGGAACAGCAAGCTGGTTTTTCCCCGATAGGAGGCCCTCACCAGCAAAGCGGTGTACGATACCAATCGGAGCATGATATCAACCAGGTACATCAAGCAAATGCATGCGAGGCTACCTTTTAGAGAAAACTGGGCCATATCTCGCCAAGGCTATTAAAGTGTTTTGTCACATGTGGAGAAAAGGCCCCAAAAGGAGGGTGTACAATCCAGTGCATTTCACACACAGTACCAGGCCAAGGAGATAAATTGCTTACGGTAAGTCTTGGAGATGCGTTACACTGATGGTTTGATAAGCAAACAGTGCTTCCCGGAACCGCCAAAGAGTGGGTTAGTTATACCCCGGCAAAGGACATGCTGAGGCAACCATGACTACCATGCACTGCGCCAGCAATATTTTATTGAGAAACTCGAGCCGAGTAAAGCCAGCATGCTGGCGCGTTTACGTGGGTATTCCCTCAATTTAGGGGTGGATTTTTGGTTCTGTCAAACCCTGATGAGCGCAACCCAGGGCCTTACCTGAGTCAGCTGAACCCTGTAAGTTAGCGACAAGTGGTTCATACTTACGGAGATTGATGCGAAAGAATTGAACAGTAACCACGACATGTTTCTTTGTTTTGTTCTTCCCAAGCATAGCTGTGCGCCTGGTCATGTTGACAACATAACTCCACGAATAGCGTTGCATTCCCACGACCATCGTCTTCTCATCCAAGCAAGTACTGCTTCAATGGCAAGCTCAGAGTCCCCTGTGCCAGCAGTACGCGTGTCATTTGCGTCCTTAACCCACCAAAACATCGGCACAGTTCGCAAGCTCAACTCTGTTCTCTTTCCTGTCAAATACAGCGACAAGTATTATCAGGACATCCTGCAGCCTGAAGTCGAGGATTTTTGCCAGCTCAGTCCGTCCAGTCGATAACCTGGCCATTTTGGTTTCTGACATGGCCAGGAAAATTTAGTTTACTACAATGATGTCCCTGTCGGAAACATCTGCTGCAGGCTCGAGAATAACGAACTGTACCTAACCACTCTGGGCATTCTCGCTGTAAGTCATGATCCGAACTTGCATCCATCAGATGGGTTGACGTTCATCTCATAAAGCCATATCGATCGCGAAAACTAGGCGCTCAAGCCCTGCAACGTATCATTCAAGCTGCATCGCTCCATGCCAAACCTGAAATAAAGCGCATATCCCTCCACGTACAAGTCTCCAATGAGGATGCCAAACGTTTTTATGAAAGCCACGGGTTCAACGAGGCTGGCGTTCACAAAAATTACTATAAGAAAATTATTCCGCAGGATGCGTGGATATTAGAAAAGATGATCGATCACAGGCCGGGGGAGTAGTAGTTGTATACGCAACGAATTGTATTACACGAACAAATGATAGCACACTCCATGACCGTATGTGACAAGCTCGAATTTAGAAAATACGTATGTTGATAACTTACAGCACATATGCAGTGTGAACACAGTTCCTGGATATCACCGAGACCCCTCGGTGATCAGGACGAGATTAATGAATGATACTAATGAGATAGCGGGCCAAACTGGCAGGGCGGCCAGGCATCAGTCACTGCGAATGACAGATCATTGAATGAAACTGACACGCTCCATAAGCCGCTTACGATACCTGGTTGTCAAGACACGTCCTCTTCGTGCCCGCAGTGTTTCACCAGCTGGAAGACGGTGAGTAGTGCATTTGAACGATAATGCGAGTCAATGTACCTGGTGCCTCTTCAGCGCATCCTTACGGGTGAAAGTCTTTCCGCAACCCCCGTTGCAAAGGAATGGCTTCTCCCCGGAATGTGTCTCTCTGTGGCGCTTTAAATCGTGCTGTCTGTTGAATGACAATGCACATAGGTCACATGAAAATGGCCGCGAAGGCGATGCTGGATATTGCGGTTGTGGATACTGAGAATCGCCACGTGGGTAGTATGGGGAAGTCTGATTATGGATGGCGGACTGCTGATGGGCCGTGGGATACGACGCTGGTACCGTGTAGTGGGGCACGGCACTTGGTTCCCGAGAGGTGTGGTTTGGAGATGTATAACCCTGCCGCGATGGATGGTATACATTTGGTGTCCCCGCCACACCATAGTGGTTAGAAGAAGGGAAAGCAGGATAGTCATCTACTGCATATTGTGCGGGTGGATGCATTGACGAGACATTGTGCGTGGTACCCGTCATTGTTGGATACGTGGCGGCAGGCACTACTTGGTAGGCATTTGAAGGAGGTGGATAGCGTGAGGAGTGTTGGGTCCCAGTCGGCCATTGATTGGCTCGGTCAAGGTCAGAGGTAGGGAAAGAGTATCCGCGTCGATCAGCCATGGTGAGGGTAGGAGGGCTGGAGGGTGATCTCAAAGCGCAGGGCCTTGTGGTTCATATGTATTTTCGGTACCGCTGGAACTTCATATAAACGGTGCATTGAGCAAGCAGATTGCCGGCACTGCAACAGGGTGAGCGCGGCACAAGCAAACATAACAGGTCGTAACTCCTTGGGCGAGATCTCGTCTGAGGTTTCCTGATCGGACAGTCACCAGGAATGTGCCTGATGGCGGACCTGATCTTGGGCGTCTAGCAGATGTTGAATAAGATGACCCTGACAAGGTCGCTAACCAAAGAAAGGCAGAATGAGGAGACTACTTTCTCATCGGTGCTGCACACTGGTAACCTGTGATTGGGTCGAACCATCAAAACGGGGACAAGTCCCAAATATGGATTGTTCACAGCGGACATCGTGGCGATGCCGGTCAAGCGGTTCGGCCAATCTGGTACGGTCTGACAATTGAGACCGGTTTCCCGAACACCATGTGTGATAGCTTGTCTGAGCCAGGACAATTTGGACTTACCAAGGTTGACCCGTGTGGTGCTACTAAGTATGGCTCTGTTGAGTAACTTGAGCACAGCCCCGAAGGTCCGTTGTGATCGAACCGAACGAACGCTGGCTTTGCTTTCTCTTCCCAGAAGGTTTGTGTCACATCTCGCTGAGGTTCCCCTCGAGGCGAGGACAACGCAAAGACGTTCCATTGTGTCCCGTCCGAGTCTAGCCCTGGTCCGTCCAGGGTATTCGCCTGTCCCCAAGAGGAACGTGCATCGATTAGTATGAGTATTCCCGGTCATGTTGTACCAAGATTGACCTTGTCCGACCTGTCGGCCGCATCGTCTGGTTTATTATCCTATCAAGTTCTTACGGGGTATCCCAAAAAGGGACCACCAGTTGATCGACGCAAATGACGTATGCCACATATGGCCGTCTCCTCTGTCCGCTTTATCCACTACATGTCGAAACGCACGTCTGCGCCGCCAGCCACGAGTAGCAAAAAGTCCAAACGTTCCCCGGACCAGGCTGTTCTTTATGCTTATTTCCGTACAGCCAGTTCCACAAGTAGCGGCCAGGCAGCGGCAATAGCTCCATCACGGCAGATTCGCAACCATGTTTCTTCTGATGTCGTCTCTGAGCAGCCATTTGTAACAATCGATGATACCGATTCGTCTAATGGATTATGGCACAGCGGACATGGTACTCAGCAAGACCCTATTCGGCTGGATTT
Organism: Xerocomus potaroensis; assembly: GCA_038088895.1. Taxonomy (NCBI): domain Eukaryota; kingdom Fungi; phylum Basidiomycota; class Agaricomycetes; order Boletales; family Boletaceae; genus Xerocomus; species Xerocomus potaroensis. The sequence goes on along the minus strand of JBBPJT010000027.1, from coordinate 49,041 downwards.
AGGAGATCCGTTCGCGCGGCCATCGTCTCGCGACCAGACTCCATCTCCCCGCGAACCTTGCGGGAATACCACCGCACCACGTCAAACTCACTTAGATCTTGCTTTCCGTCCACAGAAACTAGACGTCAACTATGGTCCCCTTGCGGTTGATCCACTAGTTTATCCTGTCCACGAATGTCCCTGGTCAGCTGATTCTCCGGCACCGTACTCCTTTCTCGTACACGCACTGGTAGTCTTAGCGAACACTCGCTCTCGCATCGCCATCCTCGACGCGCTCACCAATACTTTGAGATGTCTTGTATTATATCATCCTCCGTCCTTGCTGCCGGCACTCTACCTCTTGTCAAACACACTCTCACCCGCTTATTCTCCACTCGAACTCGGTATCGGAACATCTGTCATCTTCAAGGCCACTCAACACGTGTCCGGTCTCACGGCTACAGTTCTCCGGAGGCTGTATAATTCCTTTGGCGACCCAGGAGACGCCGCGTTTGAGGCCAAATCCAATGTTCGTACACTGGTGGCTCACCCTCCGTTGCTCATCGAGGCAGTATACCAATCAATGTTGAAAATTGCTTCCATCAAAGGCCAAGGCGCAGCGAGGCAAAAGCAGTCCATTGTAGAGCGACTGCTTGTCGCCACGACAGGGGAAGAAACAAGGTTTTTGGTCCGCATGCTGTCCCAGAACCTCCGCGTAGGTGCTGTTCGGACATCCATCTTGACTGCGCTTGCTAGAGCATTGGTTTTGTCTCCGCCCCCGAATCTGAGCATGTCCGCCTTGTGTCACTCGTCGCTACATGTGACATCGCAGTTCCTCGCATCCATTGACCTATCACTGTCCGGAAAACAAAAGAAAGATATCGATCATCAACGTGACGAACTTCTCCTCAAGCTCACAAACGCAGAGGCCCTCGTCAAACGAGTGTATGTCCAACATCCTAACTACGATCACATTGTTGCCGCAGCTATTTCTGGTGGCCTTGATGGTCTTCCTGAGCGCGTCCCACTCGTAGTCGGTGAGTCAACCCCGTTTCTCCCTTCAATCCCTTCAATAATTTTTAGGTCAGGTGTCCCTCTCCATCCCACACTGGGCTCTCCAGTCCGGTCACTTGATGAAGTGTATGATCGGTTGAATGAAATGTCATTCGCAGCGGAGTTCAAGTATGATGGCCAGCGTGCACAGATCCATGCCTCAGCGGTTGCCAACGACTATCCTTGTGTCTACATTTTCTCTCGGCATCTAGAAAACATGACTGAGAAAGTAAGACTTGCATAGCCATGCGCATACACATCAGCTGATCCTGTGCCTCGGTCCTCAGTATCCCGATGTGGTTTCATTGGTCAGGTGTATGTTCGCGAGGGCGCCTAACTTACGCTCTTTTGTCATCGATTCAGAGATTGTTGCCGTAAATTTGGACGACGGCGGCCTCAGGTCTTTCCAAGAGCTTTCAAACAGAGCACGAAAGGAGGTAGAAACACATGATATCAAAATTCCAGTGTGTGTGTTTGCCTTTGATTTGATGTATCTTGATGGAGAGGTGAGTTTAGTTTCATCATTTTTCGTGGCGCCTGACACCACTCATTGTTTGCATAGATTCTGTTGGAGCGATCATATCGGGACAGGCGGAAGTTACTAAGAGGTCGATTTCCGGCCCTGAGATCAGGGGAACCAGGCACTGCTCACTTTGATCATGTCAACAGTTGCGAAAGTGAACAAGGACGAGAATGCATCGAGGAGTTCTGGAAAAAGGCCGTGGAAAGTCGGTGTGAGGGCCTCGTGATCAAGGTTTGTGTTCAAGTGGACTACCAGGTTGGCGTACTCTTATTCTTGGCCAGCTTCTGGATAATATTGAGGGTTCGGAAACCCTGCCTCACAGGGGTAAAACGCGTAAACGACCCTTGCTTGCTACGTACGAGCCTGGTAAGCCAAGAGTTTGTGGTGTCCTTGGGATTCTCAAACTGTTCGATTTTCTAAAACCCCTCAGACAAGCGAACCTCCGCATGGTTGAAACTGAAAAAGGATTACGTGGATGGGCTTGGAGATACGCTTGACTTGGTCCCTGTCGGAGCATGGCATGGAAATGGGCGCAAGGCAGGGTGGTGGAGCCCAATTCTACTTGCTGTCCGGGATACCACAAAGGAAAAGCTTGTCGCTGTTTGCAAGTGTATGTCCGGTAAGGTTTATTGCACCATCGCTTGTATATTCGGGGGTAATGGGTTTTCTCAGGATTTTCCGACGCATTTTACAAAGTATGACCAATTGAATTGCTCCCGGATAAACCGTTGATGATGGATGACACTTCCATATTCCAAAAACAGGATCTTACCCTGAGGTTCCCTGAGGGCTCGGACAGTTGTTCACATCATCCTTTAGAGGATTGTTGCGAATTTGGAGGTCGGGAGTTATCTTTGCTAGATATCGGACTTTCTTACCTCTAAAACCCACGACTTTTGAATATAGGTTTCAAACCCGACGTCTATTTTAAACCTTGTGAAGTCTGGGAGATCCGGGGCGCAGAGTGAGTAGATCATAACTTTTTTTTTGCGTGTTCCGCTGCTAAGCTTGGATCGTGGCTTCACCAGTCTCACGCTTAGTCCTGTCTCCTCCGCTGCGCTGGGTGAGGTATCTTCCAAAAGAGGTCTGAGTGTGCGTTTCCCTCGGTTCGTCCGTGTTCGGGATGACAAACACCCGGAGAACGCAACCCCATCCCAGCTACTTGCTCAGCTGTATCGCAATCAAGAAGACAGAGGCAAAGATGCTATTGGTGATGAGGATGCGGATCTCATGGACATTGAAATAAAGGAAGCACAGATCAAGGATGATTCAGACGACTGAGCAATCACGCTACATAAAAGTTGTTGGTGGGTAATATTGTTGTTGACACATTATAACTGTAACATGGTTGATCGCGCACTACGTTACGCTGCTGGCCAAAAGCTGGCGATGATTGTAAGAGCATCATGGTACGTGCTTCCGCCAGGAAATGTAGTGTCAATGATGTGTTTCAACCCGCCATGTGAAAGAGCATCCTTCCAATCACCGTTTTTCTCCTCGGGAGGAAGTAATCCTTGGAGGTGGGCATACGAGACCAGAAGTACATACTTGATGGTAAGCATCGGAGGCTCTGAAGCTGATTCTTCAGGCTGGTGTTTACTGCAGAGGAGTCGAAAGATGTCTGAACATGTGGCCGACGTGGACCGCAAGACAGAGCCGGATCCTGTCTGTCCGTCCGTGTCCATGTTTATTGGTGTAGTCCCGGATTCACGCCGCACTCCGCGTCTCGGGAGAGGCCTAGGCCGAGGTTTGGTCCCTGTGGTGGCGGACGGCGAGGAAGACAGGAGTTTCTGACAGGTAGTAATTTTGAAGGTGAGAACCGGGATTGTCCTTGGCAGGCTCTCCATCAGGTTTTGGGCGATTTTGGGAGAGTAGGTGTATAAGCGGGTCGTCAGTGCTGTTGCAAACATTAGGCCATCAAAAGATCCCGAAAGAGAGAGGTTAATGAGCTGTAGGAAACCTGTTTGTAGGAAGACATCTGATCACGCAGAGACGCACCAGGGTCAATAATCGGGTGGCCATGTCTCGACGTTCACCATCACTTTGGTCAATGGCATGGAAGATGATATCGAGTGGAGCACCTGCCTCCCATCGTGCGGCAGAGCCTCCTCTGGGAGGAGGGATCTGAGACAAAAGAAGCGGCGAAAACGCCTCTAGAACAAAATGACAGTCGATCGAGGTTTTTGACGGACTTGATTCTTACCTCCGGATTTCTGAGCGTGGCGCGACTCGTCCTTCTCGAACAAGGACAACAGCCACTCAAGTATTGGCCACGCATGTTCGGCGACTACTGTGGGTTCGACGGCACCGTGGCTTTGAGCGGGTTCTGCGTCCTCGACGTCATAGGTGGTTCTTCCACGGCCTTTCCGGGACGAGAGCTTTTTGCGCTGGATGAATCCGTCCTTGAGCATGGCCCAACAGTTTCTACATTGATTAATACATAGGGACTCCCGGGCGATGGGTGAATCTTGGTCATGGCCATTGTCGCTCGACGTGAGGGGGAGCTCGTTGTCAACATCATCCAAGGGATACCTCGGCAAGGCTCGGAACAGAGAACCCGGAGAATTTGTAGCGAGGAAGGAGAGCAGGACGCGCTGGGCAGCTCGAGATTCGAGCGGAGAGGGAGAGAGCGATGGCCTGGAAAGGGAGGGTTTCAGTTTGGTGGGGGAATGTTTGGCGAGGAAGAGCTGGTATTGGTCAGTGTTGTCAGTTGCAGGCGGTGGTGGTGGGAAGAGGGCTATGTAAATGAGCTGGCGGATGTGGTCACTGTCGAAATGCATCGGATGAGATCGGTCACTAGGATGTCACCCGGGGGAGACTTGCGCAGGAGGTTTGAAGGATGGTGAACGCAACTGGTCCAAGGCTTCAATACCGGATTCATACTGGCCTTCCTCGAAACAGGTGTCGACGAGACCGCGCTGGTGAACGGTCATTTCGCGTTCGTCGTCCATGAATGTGTATGTGGTGCACATGAGACAAATGCGGTTCGCTTCACTTCAGGCCAGTGCTCGCCGATACGCTGCTGCGGTAGACATCGATTTTTATACTCGCTGCGGCGCAGACAACCATCCAACTGATCGTGTCCGGTTTACCAGGCCCGTACTGTTCCTTGTTACCGCACCGCGTATTGATGCAGAATGTAGGCGAATGTTTTTTCGTCCTCCAACAGGCCCCGTTCGTTACTTGTCAAGGTCAACCCAGTTTCACCCTGCCATGTCCACGACGACGGGTGGACCTGCATCTCGTGGACCACTTGAAATCGCAATACACGACAAGGTGAGGTGCATATCCCGATCAGCGCACCGAGAACGCCCGGATTCAGCCCACCCATAGCTTACCGCTCTCCTTGAACCTTCACGACTCACCATTACCAACGAATCCCACCTCCACCGCCATCATGCGGCCATGAGGGCCCAAGGTGGGGGTAGCGGTGAAACACGTCAGTCTCGCATTTCTAGACCTCGTCAAATAAATCCACACTCACGTGTTGTGTATACTCACCTTCGGGTGTACTATAGATTTCGAATTGCAGATCACTTCAGAAGCATTCAAAGGAAAGGTACCCCTACCCTTACCCTTCCAACGTTCCAATTCATTCATCTTCCCAGCCAACTCTTCAGAGGCACCGGATCATTTACTCTGCCTTGTCGGACGAATTTACTCGGGGTCTCCACGCGCTCTCCTTGAAAACAACGACCCCCGAGGAGGCACAACGGCTGGCTGCTGGACAGGCGCAGTGACGTTTGTGAAATATGTGCTCTTGACAATCATCAGAACCATTCTTTTAATTAATACTCTGTCCAACCACAACATTGTCTTCAGTTGTCGCCGTTACCCTTGCCCCCAATTACAGTGCGATTCTCAACTAGTGTTTGAGCCGTCAAACGTCAATTAGTACGGCCCGGCTGGCATTTCCGATTCGCAATCATGAGAAATGTATCCTGCCTGTGACAGCCTGCAGAATGGTGTCGACTCAGGTCGTATGACCCAGATGTAGTGTTGGGTTGATGGCAAGTTGCAATATTGACTCCGGTTGATCCGCAACAGCCAATCCGAACATCCATGAGACTCACCCATTGCTATATCCCGCACCATATGTTTGCACTGCTACTGTCTACTTTCGCTCTCACACACTTCCGTATGGAATTTCTCTTCTGGACTAGCCCACCAGTTAATGGATACCCGTGCTGTCCTCCGACTATTCTCGACCACTATACAGTCGAGGATCAGCGTCGGCTTGTGCACAGCAAACTACTCTGGGCGACGATCAAGAACGGTTGCCGTTTGCACGGAAAAGATTTGGTAACCGCGACCGTGGACACCCTCTACTTCTGCTTTTCCCGCAGTGCGGTTGTTCGGAAGGGGCTGGACACTCTTTCATAACGAATTACTCTCAGAGCGTTTGACTATCACGATTAGCATGCAATGGGCCATGTTCCCGTATATAAACCACGGACCTGTTCGCAGCAGTTTGCCCTCCTCCAATTTCTCTGCTATACTTATGGCTGACCGTAGAATGTACCAAGACGTACGACCGACACTCCCTTCCGTTCGAGATTTATTTCGAGGCAAGCTTCCCCCTCGTTGGGGAGCTTTGGATTTCATGTTTTCTTCACGTAGATGAATTGTCTCGTTCACCAAGACCTCCAACGAACCTAACTCCTCCTTGGATCGACACCGTACCACAAAACTATGACCGATCTTATTCTCGCCGCCAAAGCTGCCATCTGGATGGGCCCGGCGTTCAGGTACGTCTACTCACTCGCTTCTATACTGAGCCTCATGCCTTTCACAGCGTTCTACACATTCGGCCGCCTATTATTCGTCTCCCACACAACAATGCTATGAAAGTCGTACTGCATCCCGCTCTTCCGCTCTTGATGATTCATCACCATCTATGACTCAACCCCGTTCACAACTGCCCCTTCAGTATCACGCTCGTTCTTCTTCCCAGACGGATCAACTCGCCGCGTCCCACGATCAGAGTACCTCATCAGGGTCTCATCCATATTTAAATCCGGCCCCACAGTCTTACAATTATTCTTACACTTCCACGGGAATTTCTTCACGGGTTTCAGCGCCCTACGAGGGTTCCATCAGAGATCAATACAGAGATTCGATGATTCGCCCGGTTGTTTCAGATGCGCAGCACCCCTCTGGGCCTTCACCTTCTTCGTTGAAATACGAGTGTGATTACTGCGGCAAAGGATTTACTCGGCCAAGCAGTCTCAAGGTATGCCTTGTTCGCAATGCGTTTGTTTATGCTGAGCTAGGTCTCGTTCTCCCAGATCCACCTGAACAGTCATACAGGAGAGAAACGTGAGTGTTCCTGACGCCACTCAATGACTCGGAGTCTGACTTGCCGGTGTTGATATGCTTAGCCTTTGTCTGCACTTTCGAGGGTTGTGGGCGTAGCTTCAGTGTGCTCAGCAACATGCGCCGTCATGCACGGGTACACGCGGAGGCCCCAAGTCGCCACCATGAAAGCTCGAGCGACGAACACAGCGACAGGCAGTAATCCATTAGAGGCCCAGGCTTTGGCTGCCCTAGACACATTTCGCGATCCCTTTCCGCATTCACCCAACGATACAACGACCATTGTTCATTTATCCAAAATATTCACACCCACACACGGAGACTATTTCCTAGCTGTAGCCCACCGGTTTCCTACCACACATTCTCCCCGAGGTGCATCCGACATTCGGCATCTGCTCGGGGTCGGTGTTATTTATTGACCTTGCAGTTAATCTGCCCTGCGTCAGCCTATTTGCATCCAGTTTTAGTTTGCAACTGGCTGGCTTTTATTTTATTTGTCGTACGTACTGGTAACTAATATCATATAGATATTTCTGTGTCTGTGACTACTCCCATCGATAAGAAGAAGCCCGTGTTGCCCAGTCAGTCATCACAGGTCGACGCCACTCTTCGGTCACAACTCGTTTTTAATTTTTTTTTGTGCTTAAAAAAAGCAGCTTGAAAGACAGCCCGATCGCTTAACCAACTTGAGGATGGTTGCTTCACGGCCTTTTGGCTACGACTGCGCGCGCTATCCCCCCACCACCCGGAGAACCGTCTGACGTGGTTTCAGCCAAGTCGAAAAAATATCTTGCTCTCCGATGCGGCGTCTAACACAGCCATCTTCATTTGGTGGGTCTTGTGCCGTGAGGCAGTCGAGGTTGAGATGCGGCGAGAGACAGACTCACGTAAATTTACGGTATCCCGAGATCATGCTTTCACCACGCAGTGGCGGTGAGCATGCGCCGTCCAGACGGAAGACCTCACCGGGCTTAGTGTCCATTTGGATAGATGGGGGAAATGTTAGACAGGGAACATATAAGATTAAATAGTTCGAGCACGTCAAAGAGTCTAGACGACCGCACGGAGTGCGACGGTATTAAAGTCAAGGAAAGGACAAGGTAACCTGCGACGCAAACTGTCACAAATTCCGCAGATCATGGTGTCATACCCTCATCACTGCAGCGAGGTCGCTGCTTTCTGTACGCCACATAACAAAAACGGCGTCATCAGATGCCATCCCGTCACCCCCACCTAAGTTTGGGGTCTACAGCACACGCCGTTCGCAGGCTACAAAGAAATGGCACGGCCTTTACCAGAGTCGTGGACGCTACGAAAGCGCGAGCGGCCCCTCTCGCGCTTCTCTCTACCGTTTTCATCTGTGATTTCACGAAAGGCTCGGTCGGCTCGGGTATAGCTAATCGTTCGGGGACTCTTGTGCGTAAAACCTGCAAATGCAAGGGCTTTGCGGACGTCCAGAATTTCTTGTCCATGAACCTCATCTCGTAGGAGAGGATCTTTAGTAGCATTTGCAGGCGCACCATTGGCAGGAGCCAAAGGCTAGGAAGCAACGTGTTTGATGAGTGTGCACAGGAAGCATAAATGAATGAATGCATGCCTCTGGGGGGATGTCGGAATCGAAATGTCTTGTGTCCGCAGGATTCCTTAACTCAGGGCGGTACGGTGCGGGATATCTGTGAATATTGTCCCAGTCAATGCCTCTGAACCACGAATGTGCCTGTTATCACCGACGGAGTCAGTACGTAGGCGGAGCGGCGTGGAGAAGACACGCCTTGATCATTTCTGCCCCATCATTTGTTCGAGAAGCTGATATAATGAAGTCACTGCGGCGCGCCTGAATTGCGAGGGCATCAGGCCGAAAAACTGAAGCGGATGCCTGGCTACCGAGACGGTCTTCTGGTTCACAAAGTAGTCCTTTCATCAAGCTGATACCCTCATGCGACACATGAGGCCGGGAAGGGAACTTGAGTGTCTGCCTCCAGTTGAGAATTTTTTGGCGAGTCACATGCCGCTAGAAAAAAAATTCGGTCACCCTGTTTCTGATCCTGTGCTTATCGAAGGCGAGCACAGGTAATACCTACGGAGTTGCTCATGAATGGAGGATGCCTATGCACCAGTATACATTTAGCGACGTGAACAGGACCACGAACTACTGATTCCTCACCCGTACAAGCATTCAAACATTATCACGCCCAAACTCCACCAGTCACATGAAAAAGAATAGCCGTTGCCTCTGATAACTTCGGGCGACACTGGCGGCGGGAAATGGAGAAGTCATTAAAAGGATAAAGGCAAAATATCTTACTATACGAGTTGGTGCCGCAACTTGGGGTCGGAATGGAAGCATCAACGTACACAGTCATGCTTTAGCAAGAGGAGAAAAGGCTTACACTGAGTACGCTAGCTGCAGCGTGGCACGAGTATGTGGGTCCACGGTAGCGCGGAAATGGAAGAGGGCATGGGAACAATCGTACCTTCTTGCGATTCTTTTCGCGCCAGGTGAAGATACCAGCCTGGCCATTTCCATCTCCCAAGAGCAGTTCGATATCCTTCTTGTCCATGCGCCTTGTCTTTGTTCCATCCATAGGAATATTCCCATCGTCGAGATCAATTCCATGCCTATGCAACAGTTGTTGTCGTTGTTGTTCGTAATCTGCCCCAGAGGTGTCAATTGCAGCCTTATCCGGAGAGGAAGGAGGTAGGTACATGACGTGTCATGTGCCCAGTGAAGATCGGTGCTGCAGAAAAACGGCAAGTCAGCACTCGAACGAGAGACGAGGAGCCAGGTCCCCGTTTCGTTTGGTCAATACTAACGCAAGTCCAAAGTCACTGAGTCGAATGTGCCCTTCCGGATCAAACAGAAAGTTCTTCACAGGATGGTCCAGATACCCGTTTAACAAAGGACGGACCTTAATATCCAAGAATTGAAAGGACTCACGTCAGGTTTAATATCACGATGAATAAAGCCAAGTTTGTGGCATGACTTGATGGCGAGGACCATCTGGAAACAAGGCGGTCCATCGCGAACCGCATGTGAAATGGGGAAGACGAACCTCGGCAACATAAAATCGGGTAAAATCTTCCTCAAAAACGTCCCTTTCTATCAGAAGATTGAGGAGATCTCCACCTCCCATGTACTCGAGTACCTATATTTATTTTGATGAAATTAAAATGAATTAGTGCATTGTTTGTATACATTTTCCGGTGGTGATAAAGCTACTGACCAGATACAGGTTGTCACGGTCCTGAAAGCTGTGGTACAACCTAACAATCCACTCCGCCGCACCTGGAGAGGAAACTAGTGATGCAGATTTGAGGACGTCGCGCTCGGCACGGACGTGGCCTTCCTGCCCTTTCCGTAACATGTCCGCTTTGCGTAACTATTGTCAAATTGTGAAATGAAACGATGGGATAAATACATTTGGCAGATATGAAATGAAAAACAGTCATAAATACCTGCTTCATTGCGAACAGCTGACCGGTGTCTCGTTCCTTAACGAGTGAGACGACACCGAAAGCACCTGTGGGGTTTAGATGAAATTGAGAACGATATCAAATTCATCAATAGAACAAACCGTGGCCGATAGTCTTTAGTTTGATGAAGGCAGTCACGTCTACTTTTCTGCGACGGTCACGCAAATAATCTGTTTCGTTTTGGCGCCAACGAGAGCGGAGTTGCTCTTTCTGTTCCTCGGAGAGGTTCATGGCGATCATGTCTCTCTCCATGGCGACCCTTCTCTGTTCTCTAGACGGGGGCTGCCGAAGAAGGGGAAAATATAGATTCTCAAAGTAGATCCGGGCAGACACAGCCTTTTCGAGGGTAGCCAGCGAAGGTGTGATCGGCCTTCTCTGGGAGTGAGCCAAAGAGGGTAGGTGGGTGGAGTGCACAGGGGGGTCTTCCTCATGTTCGGCCACCTCTTGGTGTGGGAGGAGGCCACGAGACCAGCGGATAGTGGAGTTTCCAGGACGCCCGGGGAGGCCATCTATGCCGGATGAGAAGGGGACGTTTTCCTGTGCGGCTGTAGTCAAGGTCGACGAAGTTGGCGTGCTGAGACCGTTTACTACCCGCAGCGGCGGTGATTGGCCATCAGGGGTCGCCGAGGGCTTTAAGGCGTTGACAACTTCGTTGATGGCCTTTGCCCTGTTGGTGTGTCTCACACGGGATTTGATTGGAAGGGCCCACCGCGGATCTGGAGTTGGACGGGTGAAGAAGGGGGCGAAGGGGGAGGAGAGGGAAGCAGACCACCAAGCTTTCCCAAGCCGTCTGGTCCCCACCGAGTTAGGAGGGCCTCTGCCTGGTCAGCATCCGAAGCATGCACGAGATGGCTGGGGAAGAGATGAAGGAGAACGCGGAGGGGGGGGATCCGTCAAGTACGCACACGAAGCTGGTGGGGTATGAGACCATGTCCTTTGATATCTTCTGGTGCTGTCCCCATCTGAACTGTGTCGGTAAGAAGTCGTAGAAAGCCAGGAGGCGACTATATGCGGGGGTGCGGGGTGTACCCATCGGTGTCGCGGGGGAGGAATGCGCGGCGCGGATCAGATAGATAGAATACAAAATAAATAAATAAATGATAGTAATGGGGTAAGTAAAGTAAATATATAAATAAATAAATAAAAAGGGAAGGTAGGAGAGAGGGAAGATTGACTGGTTCTCGTCTCGTTTAATAGACATGGCTTGGATCTCGTTTCTGATTCCTCCGCTGACCCATTTATTCCTCACTCCCGATCGTACTCGTGCCTTCTTCCTCGCCCTTACCCTGCTGTCCACCACACCTCGTGCCCGGTCTTCATGTTCTCCTCGTTCATCCAACACCCCTGATTACATCGCCTCTGCCTCCCCGCTCATTACCCTCCCTCTCCGCGTGCCTCTTCATACTTATAAACCCAAATTTTCTTCTTTCATTGAACCATAATATTCTTTCCTTCCTCTTTTGCCTATCTCCTTAACTTACTATGACCAGCTCGAGGGACGATCGTATGTACCCTACTGGTTCCAGAACGCGCGGAAGCCCTCCCGGAGGGGATTCGCAAAGCAGTGGTTTCTTTCAGACGGGACAGGGTGGGCGAACTGTGCTCCCTCCTCTTTCTTCAGCTTTTCCAACCTCACGTTCTCCAGGTCTGTTTTTTTACATAGTGTTCATCCAATGTGCTCAACTTGTTGGCTCCCGCCTATAGGGCCCGCAGACTATTCTCATTCTTTCTCGCAGCCTCGCTCATCTCCTCCGAAACCAGAACACATCCAGTCCACTTTCAATCAATGGCCTCCCTCCGCAACCCGTCCGTCCTCTCCCTTCCTTCTCTTTCTGCTTCCTCATGTCCGAATATTTCAGCCACCGCGCCCTCACAGCACCCCTCTTCCTATTATGAGCCCTACGACTCCAGATACCCACAACACACATATTCCACATACCATACCCGCGCCTCTACCATGCCTGCAGACTCTCAAGTCTCTCGTAAGCTTCCTCCTCTCAGCGTCCCTCCCCCTCCACCAGTTCGGGACGATCGCTGGCAAGGCGCCAATTATGGCTCGGTGGGTGCCCATCTCCCAAACCCAAATTATGATATTCGCTCCCCGACCGCAACCTATCCACCCGAATACGCTCAATTCCAGCATTCGTATTCATTTCCCCCCGTTCCCGATCCACGTCATGCCTCTCAGCACCCTTCTCTCCATCAACTGTCCATGGGTCCTGTATATCCACCCGAGCGTGGTGTTCCTGCACATGTCGAGGCACACGGTCCCTCGCCATATGCCAGAGGCCCAGTGACGAACACCGTGCTTACCCAGGAACCTGCTTCGGTGCTGGTCGCCGAAGAGCCCGTCATCAAAAAGAAGCGAAAGAGGGCTGATGCGGCCCAACTCAAGGTCTTGAATGAAACGTACGCTCGCACAGCATTTCCATCCACCGAGGAGCGCGCCGAGTTGGCGCGCAAACTCGACATGTCCGCTCGGAGTGTTCAGATATGGTACGCTTTCTGAGACCTGATGCTTACAGACTTGACACTCGAAACAGGTTTCAAAATAAGAGGCAATCAATGCGGCAGACCAGCCGCCAAACAGCGGCTTCCACGGCGGCCAGCGGGTCTTACGGGATACCATCTCAAACCACTGATGCTACGCAAACGTCGTATAGCAGCCCGAGCACCACTCAGGCCCTTCCGACTCTCAGCCTGGTCCAACGTTCGGAATCTCGCTCTGTAATGGGGCCTCGCCTGACTCGTCGCGATGACGATTCTCGCAAATGGTCATCGAGTCGATACTGATCTCGATCGTTTGACATCTTGATTTCATCTCTTGCTAGATTCTCCTATACAATTCATGTCACTCTTTGGAATCTTTGCATCTCAATATTTGTCAAGACAACGATCATTCATTATCATGTTTAACTTACACGTGCCCAATGGGCCTTAATATTGTACATACATTAAAGCATCGACCCCATCCGATTTGTCTTCTTTTTTTGTACCGAATACTGTCCTCGATATGACTCGTAGCGCATTATGTACTCGTTGCTAGATTTTTGTTTGTTCTGGAACAAGTGGGTACGTACTCGGAACCAGGGAAACACGCCATCGGAGCTCCGCTATTTGTTGGATAAAGATGCCTGGTTTCAGCCTCACTAGAAGCCCTTGAGCATGACAAAAAGGCGAGGGGATGATGTTTGTACGTTTTCGGGATAGCTCATCTGTGAACCTAAATCTAGCCGTATTATTATAATGCGGCGTACGTGTGATACGGTGATAGATTGACGGAACTGATAAGATACCCGATGTTTCACGTAGGTCCCTCTCTCGTACCGCATTTTTTTTCTCCTTCGCATCGAAAACGTGTTGATCTTTGTTTAAACCGCCCACATGACGGATGGGATGGACAAGAATGGGCACGGGCGGTGGATGGGGGGGGATTGGGCGACTGATGGGCTGTGCAAACGAACCGCCTCCTTCCCCAGGTCCTCCTGGGGTGTTTGTGTGGCATTTGGTGCAATCACGTCTTCGGTCGATGATTCAACAAACTCAACTCGCACGTTGACATGGCTACGTGGGAGTGGCCGCTTTTACTTGGTACTACTCGATCTGGCTTCGTTAACCCCATCGGTCTATTCGTATTCATTTGATCAAAAGTAGGCAGGTGAAAATAAGCAAACAACTCGACGGCATCCCGCCCGCCTATTTTCTTCTGTGAACATGACAAACGTACGATCGTCGAGTTTGTGGCGATCATCGTAATGGGACTAGTGTATCCGTTTATCACGGATTCGAAGGGCGGCTGAGCGGCGGAGAGTAACCGCCTAGTTGCGCCATGACCGCAGTCTCGAGAAGGAGGCGGTCAAGTGGGCGTTCGTGAAGCCTTCAGGTCCTTCCTTTGGTCCACACTTTTTTTTATTCATAAATCCTACTGAAAAAGGCAATCTTGGATCGTCGCCGATGCTTCCGAGGGAAATTGCCGAATGCCCCCCAGACACCACTGCAATGCCATCTCCTTTCACGGGTTATCATCGCTGTCCGTGTCCTCCGGCTTGGGCCCTCCATAACTAAGCCATGCCAACTTCCTCTGCCTCCTTCGCTCCTCCTGTGCTTTCACCTGGTTGCGCGTCGGTTTCTTCTTCTTCTTTGCCACACCGGGGCCCGCAGTAGCCCCATCTTCTGCACCGCTTGCCACTGGTGTTGCGGCATTCGACACAACCGGGCTTGTCACGCGCGAGCGAATTGGCGTATTGCCTCCACTTCCCCTCGGCGATGTCTTATCGGCCAGCGTGTCTTCAACCACGGCAGCTTTTCCTTTGTGTGTCATGCGTCCTGCCTCGATTTCCCAGATCTCAGAGCCTGAGTTGGTCAAATGAACAAAATTGTCAGAGTGGCCGCCGCACTCCAGCCTATTACGCACATAGTGAGGACACAAACTCGTGGTTGTGGGATATGATCACCTTCGTGCACCACATCAGATCGGGGTCTTTGCAAACAAAGTAAAACATACAACAGCACCAGTCCAGTTCTTGATCGCAACCGCAAGTCCGCCCAAAGCCTCTCGGTCCAAGAAGTTGCTGGGCTCATCGAGCACGCAAATCTACATAGGAATTCAGAAACCTCAACCAACCTCTCGTACCACACACCTGAGGGTTGTTCCACAAACAGGCCGCAATTACGAGTTTGATCTTCTGACCTTTAACCGAACAGTCAGCCGAATTGCGTCATTGTCGTGTCATGCCTTACCGCCCGAAAGTCCCGATATCTCGTTGTACTGTGCGATATCCCCATCCAGCCCTATATCTTCCAAGTGTTTCCGTACAAGATCTGCACGCGTTTCTCTCGCACCAGCCCCCTCCCTGGAAGATTCTAGATCATCGAATTGTTGGACTATTTTTCCGTATCCTTTAGCGAGAAGCTGGTCTCGTGGAACCCACGTATTCCACTTGTGATCTAATCCGCGCCACTTGATCTCGTACTGGAACGACTTTTTGAGCTTTTGACGTCCCATAATGAGCTAAGCGACCCTATCAGCCAACCCAAGTCTCACATTCATAATTTGCTCGATCAAACCTCGAGTTTGCGCTTTGAGCCGTCTCTCCCCATCCATTCCTGGTCGAGAAGGGCCATCTCTTCACCCGTCAATGCACGGGTAACTTTCTCTAGGACCTCTCCTAATAACGTGGCACAATCATGTCATCAGAACGTTGACAGATCAAAGTTAAGTTGCCACGTACGATCGTGTCCGTCCTGGAAACGCCATTGTATGTAACCGATGGGCGTTTTCTCGAGGTGACGTTCTGTTCGACGTGTCGTAATTCATTCACTGTGCTAAAAAAGAGAAGAACTGACCGATGTGATGAGTTGCATGTTGGGATACGTAACCCACCCGGAGTGATGGGTGCTTGTAGACCGTGCCTTGTTGAGGGACTGTCTCTCCCTGAATAGGAGTTTACTCAGAAACCAATATATTACGGGCGCACTCATTCACGTACTGTTAATAACTTGATCAAGGTTGACTTTCCGGCGCCATTGGGCCCGATAATACCGACTCGACTGAAGCGGAAAAGAAGTTGTTCTTGGTGGGCAGAGCAACGGTGGCGGAAATGAAACGTTACCTTGAGAGAGATAACGCGCAACTGACGTTATGCAGACTCGGCGTCGACCGCCCAGGGTAAGTGAACGTACAGTTCGACATCTTGAGAATGGCACGTGTGTTACTTCTGACTCCCATCAACGAACCGGGGGGAGGAAACGCGAATTTAACGGAGGTGGCCTCAAGAGTGTAGTATGACCTAGCTTCCGGGTGTATTTCCACAAATGTCGAAAGGTTTCCGGGATAGTAGACGAGCTGAAACGAGCCACGTTAGTTCGCCGACGGTGAATCAAAGCGGAGTAACCACCTTCTTTGATTCGTAGTGAATTATATCCGTCGTCACGTCATCCAGAAATCTAGGAGGTCCGCTCAACCCCTCCTCGATGGCACAACATGGCTGGTACTCACCCCGAGTCATGACTGACAATGAGACATGTGACATTGCTTTGGGCCACAAGCCATTGTTCTAGCCACTGCACAGAGGCGCGATCAAGCTATACATAGATCGAGGAATACATTAAACGGGAGAAACAGCCGAGATAACGCGAGTCGACGCACATGGTTTGTGGGCTATTTCCAATGTTAACCGTTAACCCAAGGATAAATTATTAATTAAGAAAAAATTACGGACCTCGTCGAGAAGAAGTAAGTCAGCATTGTACAGCATAGCACGCGCAAGTTCCAGCTTCATTTTCCAGCCCCCTGAAAGTCCGCCGACGATGTCGGCCTGCCGAGCATCATCGAAGCCGACCTCCAGCAGCTGGTCCCTGATCTTCGACCTTGGTACATCCTTCAGTGATTCGTCTGGATGAGTGAGCCGATGCTTTGAACGGTGGATTTGGCAAACTCCCTACCCGAAGCGACAAAGTCCAGTACGGATAGGGTGGTATTTTCACCTTGCAGCGAATGTTCTACCATAACACAGCGCACTTGATCCTGTGGTGGAAAGTTCTCCACCTTCCCATCGCGTAGCTGACGCATGAGCGTCGACTTCCCTGATCCATTCGGGCCTAGAATACCGTACCTTCGCCCACGGAAGAGACGGAGGGTAGTGTGCGAGAGAAGCAAGAGTGCACCGTATGCAAGCGAAAAGAGCGTATCACATAGCAGCTCGCCTTCTTCATTCGAGCCACCTTTCATAGCCCCATCTTTCGCCTTGCAGTATGGCCGGTCAGCGGTGATATCGGAGGGGAGACAGGAGCCAACCTACCTGTTCAGCGGCGTGTAGGTGCGAACGAGCCCTCTCTGCGAATTTCGCGGCTTCGTCTTCTCCCAACCACGGCTTCATGTACAGACCAACACATCTATTCCACAGCGTTTTTTCAAGAAAACGTTTTTGATAGACTAGATTCACTATCAAGGATGCCTGGAATTGAAGGGACGACGTCAACAAGACATGCCTCGCCGCTACAGGTTGATTGGGCTCCGCCGCAGGTCGAACTACAGAACTATCGTCAAGTAGCGTGAGTAGGATCTTGAATATTTCGGCTATCTCAGCATCTAAATCTCGCGGAGGAGCGGCGCCATCGGACGACGCCCCCGACTTCAACAGCGTGTTGAGCGCAGTCTCCGCGAAGGCACGGACCTCCAGAACCGATAAGTGGGCATACGACGTCGCGTGTTTGAAATTCGTTTGCTTACCTCAGGGAACGCAGCACTCTCCGCTATCTTTTTGACACCATCAACGAGAGGGCTAAGGTAACGCGCAGCAACTTGTGAACTTCTCACGAGCTTCACTAGGTTGTCAATGACTACCACCGTGCGCCGCTGAACCTCCATGCTCCGGTCATTCAGCGCTCGCGTAAGCAGGGGGACGAGGACTGCGAGAGCAGGCGCGGTCACCTCGGCAACGAAGGTCGTCGACGACAGTGCCTTAATGCATGCAGGAACTGTGTCGGGGTTAGACATGCATTTGACCAACGCGGGCACATGAGGTACTAGGTCCGGGTTCCCAAGCGTGCTGCAGAGCGACGTGGCGCACTTGACAGCCGAACTGGCAACCTAGCACGTCGTTAGACCGTACTAATACCACTGAGCGTTCCTCTGACGAATTACCTCTTTCTTGGTGTCGTGCATAGCAAGCTCGACTTTGGGGAGTATGTGCCCCAACTCATCGGCCACGGGCTCTTTGGCGACGACCACGAAACTTTTCAGCGCATCCAACGCGCCAACTTTTGTTTGCCATTTCCCTTTCTCAAGAGCATCTTCCAATTGCTTAAACACGATCCTCGTCGCCTCTGGTGGGAAAAGTTGCAATATGGCCTTGGTCGCGGCCGTGGCAGCAACTCGCACCACATCTCCCTTGTCGGAATAGAGGTCTAGTAAGACAGTAAGACTAGGGAGCAAGAACGGTGCGCTGGATGCTCCGAGAATAGCGGTCAGCGATTGGAACGCAATTGCTGCGGACTCTCGCTCGTAGCCCGATTTTTTGTTGAGTGCAAAGGCGTGTAAGGTGGAAATTACATTTTGGTCGCTAATCGAAACCAGTCAAATTCAGCCAACCCGATAGCATAGCCGTCAGAACAAGAGACGCACATAAGCGTCTCCACCCCGGTCTTTGAGACAGTGAGCGCAAGCTTGTCGGCTGCTGCCTTAGCATCTGTACAAGGTTAGCTGTTCTCGCATCTCCCTCCCTCAAGTTGTCTGTATGGACGAACCTGGGCCCGTTGGGGCAGAACGAAGCGACTCGAAAATCGACACGAAGTCAGCACTAGCTGAATCATTTGTAAGGGCAGGCGACATTTTAGAAAGGTCCAGAAAAAAGGACTGATGGGTATCGTAGATTAGGATAATGGCGGTATGTCTGATCTATGGACGTAAAGGAAAAAAAAAGAGAGAGATCTAGATGGTTGCAATGAAGCCAGGCAACCTGGAAGCTTGAGGCTGAGGTCGTTGATATTGTCGTGACGATTAGAAAGACGCAGGAGTGCGTGGTGATGTCCGAACCGCTAACCCAAATTGACCTACTATCGACAAAAAAGGTGTACAAATCCTAACAGTAGTTCTAGTCCGTGTGCTAATGCTACATTTCCACAACATTCCTCTCTGCGATACGTTTGAGCACTAAATCGTGCCATTCCGCAGGTTATCAAACTGGCTATGTTCATACCCCAACCAGTTCGGGCTGTGGTCGAGTGGGCCCATCGCCTCTTTCACAATCCTTACCAAAGCCTGCCCAGGAACGGGATCCTTTCCCGGCCCGCTCTCCATACCATCCCTGTAGCTGCCTTTATCACCGCTGAGTTCCCAGAACATGCTACCACCCAACCCCTGCTCACGAATCCAGCGACCTTTTATCGCGCCAATATGTTCGTTGTCAAAGCTAATCATTTCCCTCTTCTGATAGTCGTATGACCAGCTTGCAATCCTCTGGTCGTCCTGGAAAACAAAGGATCCGGGGAGTGGGAGAGCACGATAATCATAGGTTCCTTGCTCCCAGCTTCCAGGACCAAGACCGGAGAAGGGGCTTCCGGGACCAGCGGTGTTCGCAAAACTCCTACCATACAGCGGAATCCCCAGGACGAGCTTCGACCTTGGAACACCATTGGAGGTGTACCATTGGATGGCATCTGAAGCGTTAATGGGGGGCCCATACATATTGGCCTGATGGTTAGCGACCGTATCCCAAGATCCAGCTAATGAAGAGGTCAACACTTGCCCGTAACTTGCACGATAACTTACAAAAGTCGTATGTCATCAAGTTCCAGAAGTCGAGGTAGGGATCCATTCCACGAACGTCTATCTTCCTGTAATTGTCGGGTCCACACGGTGCGGCGATCTGGAATTGTCAGCCCAAGACATGTTTCTGACGAGACTATGCTCACAGTCAGCAAGAACTTGTGGTGGATGCGCTTGTTGTAAGCATGCTGATCAAGAGCAAAGCGGAGCTCCTTCAAGAGCTCGCGATAACCAGCTGCTTGTTCGTGATTAGAGGGGTATTCGTAATCGACATCTAGGCCATCTAGGCCATAGTCCTCCAAAAGCCTGACGGCGGACTGTACAAAATTGTAGCGTGCTTGTGGACTGATGACAACGGGATGGAAAGAGGGAGAGTAGGTCCAGCCCCCGATAGAGAGAAGTACTTTGAGATGTCTATTCTGTTGCTTGAGTTTATAGACGGCTTTGAGATTGCCATACAGGTTGTTTCCGGGTTCATTCCAGGAATCGCCAGGATGATGGATGTCTTTGTCCGCCCAAACGTCGGACAAGAACACCTCGCCAGTGTCAGCTCTCACGTTGGCGAAAGCGTAAAGAATGTGTCTGAATGATGTGAGTTTCAAGGCGCCGCCAGCAGCATTGAAACGCACGTCAAGTCATGCACCGGAATAAGGGACGGCGGAAATTTGCGCGCATAAATGCCCCTACGAGAGGTGAGTGCACACAGCCTTAGACGAGGGCCAAGCATTTACCAGTTCACAAAGCTGATGGCTCGTGGATGAACACAAAGTTGTGACACAGGACGGAATACTTACTAGCCCACGCTATATTTACCATGCATTTCAGTGGATGGCGAGGCTGGCGGCAAAATCACAGCGTCTTGGTTGCGAAGTGATGAGATATAGACAGTGAACGTAGCGATACCGAGGAGAGAAACAAAAAAGTACTTGAACGGAGGCATGCAAGTTATATATATACACTACAAAACATTCCAATTCCAAGTCTAAATATGACATCATGTCACAACAGTTGAGTGATCACTCCAAGACCCTAAACAGACATCAGTTGGAGAAGGGTCTGGAGTCCATCTCACCGACCTTGGTCTTGCCTTCTCTAAACAACAGTTTCATCCCCACTTTGACAAACTCTGGGTGCGAGATAAATTCGAATTGCACAGTCGCACGATCTCCGGTGCGCAACACCCCCTATGGATGATCCATGGAAATAATCCGGACAGTCTGTCGTACAGCCTGGCACTCTCGTCAATCACCCCACACTAGTTCAGAGGTTGTCCGACTCACACCACAGTGAAGCATCGCCTAAATGGACTCTAGGTTCAATCAATGGACTCGCAACGAACCTCGGCAATACGCACCTGATAGTTGCGCTGCATGGTAGTGTTGTGACTACAAATAATTATATTTCATATCAACGTCAACCGAATAGGACTTACTATAGTATAAGTACCTGTCCTTCGAACCGAAGAGTGGCTTTGACAAGTCAGCCTTTTGCCGGTCCGTAGAGTGTGTTGACTTTTTACCTTTCGGTGGGGTTTCGGACTTGTGTACAATAACCATCCCTTTCCTGATTGCAGCACGCTTGACTCGCTTTAGTGCCAATGCCACGCATTGACCGGCTTCAGCTGAAACAACATCCACTCTATTCACCGCACTCAATTTTCTCAGTTAACATGGATAAGGACAACGCACCGTTTTCTCTGCATGCTACGAATAACGGTTTGTTGAAAGTGGCCATTAGAATCAGGTCCGAACAAAATCGCGTCGCCTGTCTTCACCCTGCCGCTATTCAAAATACCATTGACCACTGTGCCGACATAGGGGACAGACCAGACTTCGGTGACCGAATACTATAACAGGTCAGCCCACCATCGTAGGCGAGTCATGGAAGCTTACTTCTAGAGGTTGATCGGTTGCGAATATTTCGCGATTAGTGTCGGAGGGAGCCAGGAGGTTTAGAAATGTGCGGAGCTATGGAAAAAGTTAGCCAAAAATAATAAGATAAAATACTCCACCAACGTAATCAAGTCCGTCTCCAGTTACGTTTGAGATTCGAAAGATTGGACATAATCTGGAAGCCAAAGTCAGCAAAGTAAGTGCGACAACACTAACGCTTACTTGCGGTCCGCAAATGTGCTCGTAAGCTCGACTGCCATTTCCATCGAGTTCACAAAGACTGGCGCCTTTCTACACATTGTCAAAATTACAACCTAACGCGCAGAGTAAAATGAAAGCTCACCTGCATCCAGGACTTCTCAGAATCTTCGTAACTTGTTTGGTTGTCTCGGCAAGGATGTTTGGGGGAGTCATGTCAATCTCGCAGGATTTGAGCATCATGCAAATGGGTAGCTACTGTCTTACCTTCGTGATACAGACTATGACAGGGACATTGAGAGCTAGTGTTATTGCTAGATGCTCCTTGGCCATGCCAATAAGGCCGGCGTTTGCACCGATCATTAGCATAACACATGATGGAGCACCGGATGTCAGTCCATAAAGAGTCGTCTTCAGATATCGTTCGTGGCCAGCCAAATCTGTTAAACTAGAGTAAATTGATGAGAATAGACGGGGTTCAGAAAAATGTACCACTGAAAGAGACAATTTTAGCTGAGCGAGCAGATATTTCGTCCCATCCCAACTTGTCACGCCGCGCAACTTCTGCATCATGAGGGCCGGTCACACCAGGCAAGATTGGGGCTCCGGAAACCGAGAAACCGAGAATCTATGTAAGGTCTCTAATTCAGGTCGGGCATAAGGTGGGACAACACGGACCTCCATGCCAACACTAGAAGTCCGACCGGTTTCGATCTCATGTTTGTGCCGAAAAAGCGTCACTCGAGCTCTGCCCCTCCCATCATCAAGAGAACCTATCGGTATAGTTCAAAGAGAGTGAGAAGATAGTGTCTGTTGGAACTACCTCGCGTCAGCACGCCAAGTGTGGTAGATTTTCCCGAGTCAACATTCCCAACCACAGCACAACGAACTTCAGGGATCATAGCAACACTGGGTGGCGGCAGACGTAGTAGGAGAGTGGTTCGTGGATGAGGACCTCCGATGCGGAGCAGAACCGAGGCCTAATCCAAAATTCGAAATGACCTTGGGCGTCGACAAAGCCGCGACTAGATCCGTACCTTACCGCCGATATCATCTTGGATTTTTGACAGTTGAATTGCAAGCATATCAACCTCTTCTTGCGTTCGATCAGTACCGGTCCAACCCGAAGCACCATCGATTTGTTCTCCATTAAAGAGTAGGTCGAGGGGCGGGTGGAGACCGATGCGAAAAATATACTCTCCCTGAAATTGGGTCAAAAGTGATGCCAACGCATTGCGCGCTTGCTCATCGTTGTGCACGGCTAGCAGGTCCTGCAAGAGTAGATGTGTTCAGACCGTCAGACGCCATTGATTGATGTGTGTATCACCAGAATCTGTCGCTCCTGTTCAGATGAATGTGTATCTGGTTGGTTATATAGTATCCTGCCCCCTGAGCCCGATACATTAGGGCCTTCACGTCGTTGCACATCCTGGGAGGGTAGCGCACGGACGGGCTGGATGCGCTGCTTCGCACGTTCGCGAGCGTGAATTTCCTCGATTTCGGACTGAAAGTTTCTTAGGGCGGTCATAATTGCGGAGGGTCTGAGATAGAATGAGTACTGGCTCTTGTGAGGGAATGATACATGGGTTTGGGCAGAGTCAGTATGTGTCAGAGAGGAGCCGTAGCCATACAAAGACGTCGATCTCGAGTCATTCGCATCTGCAGTGTTTCGGGTCACTTCGCTTACAAAAGGGACTTCCGAGTAGGCCCATAGCACTACCACTGACAGTCCCAAGATTGTACATTACTGACAACCCATGCATGTTACCGGTCAGCCATCATGTTCATCCCGCCCTCACCTTGCCTTGTCTTAAAGGTCAAAGCGGGAGTGGCACAGAATTGCACGTGTAGACCAGTTTAATTGTTGTTACCCGTTTCAAAATAAGCAAATGGTCCTCACATACGTACGACCACCAAAATGATCCACGCTGCCCCGCCATCAGATGCGGGCCCGAGTCTACCCACCCTTCGTGGTACTCAACCTGGTCTACTCGACCCATCTCAGCCCTCACGTCTCCTGCGCTTCCCAGACTCGAAGCTATCCTTTGCTTCTTTTGATCCCAAGACCGCGTTAGTAGGGGAACCCATCGCCCCCAAACTCAACAATTCGGGAGCTTTGATGCCACCCAAACGCGTCGTTATCGAAACTACAGCAAATGGTGTGAGCTTTTGGCGATTCGTCCCTCGAGCGCGTCTCGAACAAGGTGTACAGGATGAGGGGATATGGCCCCGCGCCATCAACATATGCGGGTGAGTAACATGAACAGTGAATGGTTCGTGCCAATCACGACCCTAAATCCTGCAGTAAAATGGTCCAGTGCTACCTGGAGCAATGGGAAATACACAAGCTCGACCCTAATTACCGTTGCGTTGTATACCCTTGGCCGAAATGCTCTACTGTCACCTGGGTCGAACTACCAAACCAAGAATTCGAAAGCACAGATCCAGATTCGGGCAAGCGGTCGCGGTGGTCATCTCCAGAGGCGGGCGGTGCAGCTCCACAGAAGAAAGCCCGGTCTTGCGCCCCAGATGAGACGGAGGAATCTGACTTTGATTCAGGCGATGATGAGGATGAAGTTGAACAAATGATTATAGACGAATCTTCTCAAAAACTGAGACCTGATCGAAGGCCCAATATGACTAGCCGAGAGAAAATCAACAGGGCACGACGTGAAAGATGGGCAAAGAATAGGACGGCTTACGAAAAGCGAGTTCAAGAAACAACTTTTCTCGCGGAGGGTAGCTTCTCTATGCGGGTGGATAGTGATGACACCGTCCCTTCTCAAAACATTCCTTCGCTAACAGAAGGTGTAAAGCGGAAAGGTCGGTTTTGAGCTATAGTTTCATCAACTGTCTTACATGCTGTTAGGCAATTTATTTCCGGAATCTGACGATGACAGTGATCGAATGTCATGTGATCAGTCTCCGCGCGGATACAAACGAGCGCGAACATCCCCTCTAAAGCCCCGCAGAGGCGTGAGCCAGGGCCGTGTCCTGTACAGCAAGAAACGGTTAAATAGGCTGCGCGGGCACGGAAACTCCAACCTGTATGACAGAAACTTTGCCGAATTTTTGCGTTCCGCTTTCGTACCTCCAGGTCCATTCCCTATGTTTAATACCTTGAGTGTACGTTGACACGATCATAGAGTCGGTGGACGAAGAAGAAGCAGAAGGCAGTACCAAGGAAACTTTTTCTCAAGGCAATGACTGCTCAGAGGAAACGCCCCCGGAAACAAGTCCCTTGCGCGAAGCTGAAATTGCCGAATCTATCCGAAAACTTCGGGAGCTCGAGAAGGACCGGCCGATGTGGGAGGAGCAACGGAAGAAGAGGGAAGCACGTGAACATGCTGAAGAGCAAGAGCGGCTTGCCAAGGCTGAGCGAAGACGGAAGGAAGAAGAGCAACGACTAAGACAACAACGTGAAGCTGCCGAACAAGAAAGACAACGCGCACAACAAGAAGCAGAGAGGCTTACGCGGGAGGAAGAACTTCGGCAACGCGAAATCCATCGACGACGACAACGGCAGCGATGGGAGTCTGGACTATGGACGACTTACAGGGCATTGGAACGTTATCGGATGCTTTCCGATGAATTTGATTCGGCCAAGTTCACGTATGGACAATCGATCACTTTTCACGACATCCCATGGCCCGTGCTACAGGCGCCATCACGCCTGACAGTTGAAGATGTCGACTGGTCTGCAGTG
Organism: Xerocomus potaroensis; assembly: GCA_038088895.1. Taxonomy (NCBI): domain Eukaryota; kingdom Fungi; phylum Basidiomycota; class Agaricomycetes; order Boletales; family Boletaceae; genus Xerocomus; species Xerocomus potaroensis. Next base: position 23,632 of record JBBPJT010000027.1, on the reverse strand, counting down.
GAAACATTCTTTGCGACCGTCAGGAGCCATATGCGACTACAAGATTACAAGGCATTCGTCGAGAAGAGTCATCGGAGATTTCACCCGGACAGATGGCGCGCCCGCAAAATATGGGTAGCAGTGACAGACGAGGTGGAACGTGGTTACATGGAAGTGGCTGCCAACACCGTTGCACAGGCCATCACGCCAATTTGGAGAGCGGTTAAGGAGCAATGAGGATCAAATCTTTCATTATGGCGATCTAGATACGGCGCTATGATATCATTATAATATCGTATGCTGGTTTGTAGGATGTACTACCAAGTCCTCGTTCGGCCGCTGAGCGCTTAGCGCTCAGAGGATATCAGTCTCTCAATCGCATGTTCCCAATTGTACAAAAATATCGCCAACATTCATACGCACAAGGTGCCAGCTTTTCCTGAAGTTCAACTCCAAGGTTGTTTGAAGTTTCGCACTGTTACCATTATGATGCCGGCTTCAACCAGCGACGTCGAATTGCCCACCCGTCGATCATCCACGATTCAGTCAAGCTTTTGGTACTCAAATCTCTTGGGGGTAGTGTCACCAGACTGGAAATGTTGCATTCAATTCTTTTCATCTATTCTAGCGTCGCTCGCCGAGTGCGCGCCGAAGTGGAGCCTCAAACTACAGCGCGACAATTACTCCAAGTCTACCCACGCCTGATGCACTCCATTAATTGGCCATTTACTGTCTTATTCACAGCCTAATCGTGACTTACAGTCACGGGCCAGCGCCCTTTAATAAAATGCAATGAGTAGTATACATACACTCACAGTCTTTGGCGAGTTGGACTTGTCTTGAACCTTCCACTTTTGGCGAACCGTTGAACGGAGGCCATAATGTCCAACTAGGCGATCATATACACAGTGCTGTGTTGGTTTCTGACGCCACGACCTGCACTCGGACTAATACACTATCGGATTTCGCAAGTACCTTCATGGATCTCTTCTATTGTACAAACTAGATCTAGGCTTATTCTGGCTTCTGGGCGCGGAAGACGTGGTATCGTACTTTCGATCCTCGTACGGTGTCCCACTCTTCCTCCATATTGTCAGTAAGTGAATCATACTCAGATGCAGACAAGATGGCCATCTTCTCCACCACAGTGTGTTTTATCCCTCTGTAGACCCCGATGCAGATGTCCCGTCCTTCCTCACCATCCTTTCCTGCCCATTTTCCCAACGGGATTTCGTAGTCCTTGGTGTCAACCGAAACGAACCCTGCGCCATCCAGCAAAGCCGGAATGTCGTAGTTAGGGCTGAGGAGTAGTCCTCGTTTCTCGAAGATCCGCTTAAGAACGGCTCGGTGTTTCTCGGTGGCCTCTCCAGAAAAGGCATGGTCCGTCTCCACCAACTGGACCCAGCCTCCAGGCTGGAGCAGATTGTAAATATTGGAAATGACGGTCTTCCAATCCTCAGCAGACAACGCGGCTACAAGTAGACGTTGGTTTACCAGCTTGAAAGACGTCTTAGCCCATTCCCCCTCGGGAGTCAGGATACTGCCTTGAGAGAAATGGATTCTGGACGCGAAGCCATCGCCAACGGTGGGGAAAAGGTTCGACGAAATGTCGATGCCAAAATATTCGACGTCTGCTTCGACAGTTTCGTGGCAGTCTATAGTCCAACAGCCTAATATGCGTTCGGAGGTTAGATATTACTTGATCACCTCGGTAAGAGAGTATGCAACCTGTCCCGGTTCCCGAGTCTAGTACGGCATCACCATCCTTGAGGGTGACTGGAGCAAACAGGATGTTGCCCAGCGCCTTTCTCAACCACCAGTGTTGCCTATTTAATCTGTCCAGCCGATCAATTTGTAGCAAATCTTAGGCAAGTGCCTCTTGAAACCTACCTTTCACCCTCTGGTTTGTCGGTGGGCAGAAGGTAACGCGAATCATAGGTCACCATGTTGATAGCTGTCCTAGATGCTCAGTGTAGGTTTGAAGTCGTAGAGATGGAAGCACAGATGACATACGACGGAGATGAGCAAGAAAGAGGGGTGAGGGCTAAGTAAGGAAGAAATGATCTTATAACACTCTCCGGTTTTGGTGATGTATACCGTCTGGAAAAGCTGTCCCGTTTGTGGAGTCATGTTGCGATGGAGGAACCATCATTTCCACTGCCATAAATCATGTAGGATTGAGAGGCGCTCCACGCTGCAGGACATGATGTTTGAGAAGTTCACTGCTGTTCTCAAAACTGGTGTTGATCGAGCGCGTTAAAGCCATCCAAAAGGTATCCCAGACGGCTACTCGTAGAAAATAGGTTGTGCTGAATGCAGCAGGCCATCTACAAAGATAAGATCATCCAGCCCTAGGAATGCCCTAAGATCAAATAATTTCTCAGACGGTTTTTCGTTGTCCCTTCGTCAACGTGCTGATCACCATTTGGAAAATTACTCAACTTATTTTTTCTCTGGGCAATTCTTTATACATTGAGCTTGTTCAAGCTCGGAATAATATGTTGATAGAAACCCCCACAGTGAAACGGCCGCAAGAAACAAACCGACAGACGAAAACCATATTACTCATCAGGAAGTAGCGCGCGCCGATGGGCGGCGCCAACCCAGTCAGCGGGACTGACGAATTCGCTCTGCAATTCACTCAAGGGGGGAGGAGGGTCGGACTATGCTGCTAATAATATCAGTGTTCGCAGAGCCCGTTTTCTATCCTCAGGGCGATAGAGGACATGAAAAGTTCCGGATATCCAGAAGCAACTTCACTAAACGGAAGTGGACTAAACACCGTCCGTTCCTGTGATTCCTGTCGCCCCTCATCTCATCTCCCGCACGGCCCCCGGCCGCCTGGAGATATCACATGCGATACTGCGGAACAATAAATACCTTGTTCTCGATGAGGTTTTCGATTATTTCTTCACTGAAATACCTCCTATTCGGCATCTACCCCAGTTCGGCACCTCAAAATTGGAAGGATTGTCACCGCATATCACACACTGTTAGATTCAGACTCCGCTCTGATTATGAAGTCAGATGCGGACATTCACTCTGAGACGGTATGGTCCTGGTAACAGGTTGCTTAAAGACTTGGTATTCTGAATTGTGAGTCTTATTTGATGGGTACGTGATTAGACGAAAGCGCTCCTGTCGGCACCCGAACCTCGTTTCGTATCCATCACCGTCTGGCGAGGGTTATAAAGATAGATTTATGGAAATCATACTTCTCCTAGACCTTTTCTGTATCAAAGAGATTGCAATTGCATCTATCGATGACTCACCGTTTTCGGGATGATGGACGTGTCATGCAATCCCAAACCAGCAGGTTTTTTTTTCCACCTACGACCTTTGCTTTTCTCAAGTCTTTGTTTTCCTCGTTGTCGTTTGGCCAATGGTTTGTTTAGCATCATTATCGGGGGCTCGGTGGTTTCTGCGCCAGGAGCTATGATCTCGTTAAGCCTGGCAATGGGACCAGGATGAATTTATCTTCCTCGCGCTGGCCTTGTAACATGACTAGACGCTATGGTCATGTACTTATCCCACACATTCTACAGGAGGGCTCCAGCCCGCTGACAAACAATTTTCCTCAGCAAGCACATCTAAACGACTGTTATCTTTTGAAAGCGAGCTGCAAGGTCAAGGCAGACTCCTCGAAGATTTTTGCGGCTTAGACCCCGCTCTATGCGAATTAGAATATGTGCGATGCTGCATTTCGCTTTCAATGGTTAATTCGTTGTACCGTGTTCGTTGCGCGCAAGGCCAACCCTGATCACTCTAAGTCAGTTTACCTAGTGTCTTCTACACCACATTCTTGAGCTCACTTCTGATTACGCGGGAGAGCATGCGATACAATAACACGGGCAAAAAAACGGTGACAACAAACTCACCTGTTCAAGATCTCAGATCCCAACGTACCTTGGAGGCCCCGTGGTGCATCTCTGTTAACTTCTTGATAAACCTTGTCGCAACGATTGGAGCATATAAATCACATGTGCTAGCTACCCTTGATTTATACCCAGGCTTCGGTGCCTCAATGTTCGATACGTGGCATTAAATATATAATGGTACTCCATACCGACATTTTAAAGCGGCAGCGAATTGCATGTAGTGTATCAACATCGAATCAACTTGTCACGGTATTTCACATTTCCAGAAAGAGTTTTCGGAAACTAGGTGTAAAAACGATGGGATGGCAGTGGTCGGTAGGATAACAATAGCCCTTGATTGTACTGTTACGTAGCTAGCTTGAAACCGGTATTTATTGGCAGAAGGCGCTGCCAATCAGCTGAGCCTAGGAACTGGACCTACCGGGTCTGACGGTGGTGTCAACACAACTTTCCCAGAAGCCAATTATCCCCCTGAACCTAAGAGCTGGTTTTCAATCTGAGGCAGGATCGGACATAATATGCGGGTCCAACCGACTCGCAAGTACCTGTTTCAAACTGGCCTAAAGGAATACAGTCACATGCTACTACGCCGCAGCAAGACACTGATGCATAGCCTCCATATGGCAGAATGGCAAAAATGTAAATTGTTCCACATCCTTGTGTTCACGAGCTGTCACCGTCTTTCTCATGTTTTGAGTTAAACCGAGCTGCATTGGGACTCGTGCAAGAGGTATGCTTGTGGAATGCCCCAGAGATGTGTACGAGTGTCATAAATAACGAAGTTGCCGATCTATGGCTAGAAAAAACGAAGTTGTGGAGTAATTTAAGGTGTTTGGAGCCGTTGCCAGTAGTACAGCCAGCCCACAGCGGCCTAGGATCTGTTACTAGCAACGACAACATTGGGGCGAGAATAATTCATCCCGTTTGCGAAACAGTCGGATCAAGCGAGTGCATCAGTGACAGCAGCCAGAAGTGTTTTGATCATGAAGCGGGCCGTAGGATATATTCCAACAACAGAGTATGAGTCACGGAATCGTTAAACTCTATGGTATCAGCACATGTAGTGTTCAAAGATAGTGCGTGGATACACTTGCATCCGTAAGTGGTTTCGCCGTCATGAGGAGAGAAGTTCATTAATCAGGACAGCTTCTGTTCTGACATATCAATTGCTGGCAACACAGCAAGATGCAAGCGTATAATATTTATTGTTCTATTTATAACGAAGAGTGTATCAAGTTGTTCGGCAACTTGGTAAAAGGCAAATTGGAACTACAGAGTATATATCTGGCACGCCTAATCAGTTGTGCCACAGCAATGTTCCAGTACACCAATGAGGGAATGAGCGCATGGGAGGTCTTGTGTAACAGAAAGTCCATGCCATGGGCCTGGGATAAGGCTACTCCTGAGGGGAAAATGATAAAGAATACAGCTCATTGGCTGAGGCTGATCTTGCAATGGAAACCTTGCTCATACCGGGACGGCAACTTGCCAGTGGCCAACACGACACATACTTTCCAAGTCGATTCTGTGATCGTTAACTTGCTGAGCGTATGAGAGCAAGCTGGACAACTTTAACAATGACGCAGTGCGTTACAATTCGATTGTTAAGAAAAGACCTCATGGATGTTTCAGCATATTAAGAATGTGAACTTGCCATAAGATACAAAATCAGGAAGGAGTTAATGGACCGGTTGGACCTGGGCGTCAGACAGAACCATTCATGCGAGCGTATCAGGGGATTGTACAGTGTCATCGGGGAGGGTGGGTGGCCAGTTTGAGAGAGGTTCCCTTGCCGGTGATCAGTTACATCGATAGAGGGTAGTCAGATGCATACTTCCTGACATCCCACACATTCTCACTGCTCTTCCCGAGTCGTCTGTGGGCCCACCATTCTGCACGGCGCCTGATCCAGGCGTCTCGCTTGGCATCTGGTTCCATCGATTTAAGACTCATGCAGAACTTGAAGTCCTCCATTTTATCATGACACTGTGACATCCGGCCATGCCTGTAGAGAGACTTGACCTGAGATCCAACGACTGCAAAGCCGATGAGAGAAGAACAGGGTAAGAGAGCTGGGGACTTGCCATGACACATGAGAAAGCCGTCAAGAAGAGACATACATCCCGGAATGTCATCTGCAGTCGGATGCACCTTGCGCAAATACGCCTCCTCTTCCCTCACTATCGTCTCCCATTCGACCGCCATGAAAACTGCAATTATTTCTTAGAGAAAAAGAAAAACAATTAATTACGCGGTTTCAAACTCAGATTACGCGTCGCGACGCGTTATTTGTTTCTCATCTTTTAGCCATCATCATGGTGAGCAACATCGCCCTCGTTGACCCGCTCATCCCTCAAATTTATCGCAGCCTCAGACACCTAGACACAATAAGCGCGCCAGATCTCCGGGTGTACCCAGTAGTTCCCCCGTCCCACAACACACTCAAAGGCGCGAGTCCTCATCCTCTCTACCCCCATCGTCCCCCCCGGCCCCATTCTCGGATACAGATGATAGCTTGGATGAGCGAGATGCAATCAGGGATCTTGAAGATGACGAGGAAGAAGGCGAGGGTGAAGATCTCTATGCAGAAGGCATGGAAGAGTAAGTCTCGCAATTATCGTGGCGCTCTTACTCACATTCCTTGATCCATGGAAGAGATTATGCAGTTAACAAACTTCTTGATCATTACTCTGATCGTGATATCGATGACGAAGGAGAATTTGAAGCTCTGTCCGCTGCCGGTCGTAGGGCCGCGGAGGCAAAAATGGATCGACGCGATCGAATAGAGCGCAGCGGGAGGGCAGGAGGTCGTGCTGCAGTCAGAAGTCGCGCACCTCGGTTTCTAGAAAGTGACGACTTGGAAGACGATGATGCTTTGGACGGGGGTCTTGGGCTAGCTCGCATGAAACGACGAACTCGCCGTCAGTACGATGAACGCCGGGATTTAGATGATATGGACGGATTGGATGATGTTAGGATGGTTTCCATACAACAGCGATTCTTGCTAATGACTTTTTCATAGGAAATTCCCCTGGAACAGCTGAGCGACATTAAGGCAAAGTCGATTGTCGAGTGGATAGCTAACGATCGTGTTCGACGCTCGATCGTCAAACATTTCCGCCAATTCTTAATGACCTACGTTGATGAAAATGGCAATTCAGTATACGGTCAACGCATCCGTAACCTTGGAGAGAGTAAGTGGGCATGTGGCGAATTCCCCGTGTACTGACAACCCTCCAGCAAATGCTGAATCACTGGAAGTGTCATATCTGCATCTTGCAGTCTCGAAGCCCATTCTTGCCTACTTTCTCACCAACTCTCCGGCGGCTGTGCTTACAATTTTCGACGAAGTGGCACTGAGTGCAATCCTCGTCTATTATCCATCTTATGAACGCATTCATTCTGAGGTCCATGTTCGCATCGCTGATCTCCCGCTCAGTTCATCCCTCCGGGATCTCCGTCGCTCCAACTTGAACAATCTCGTTCGAGTCTCCGGTGTTGTTACTCGTCGAACTGGTGTTTTCCCTCAATTGAAGTATGTCAAGTTTGACTGTCGCAAGTGTGGTGCTGTGCTGGGTCCATTTTATCAAGATGCAACTAAGGAAGTCAAGATCAGCTACTGCCCCAACTGCGAGAGTAAAGGCCCTTTCCCAGTTAACTCCGAGCAAGTGAGCAGAACGATAGTTGTCATTTCTTCCATTAACCACACTCCAGACAGTGTACCGCAACTACCAGAAAATGACCTTGCAAGAATCCCCGGGATCTGTTCCACCAGGACGCCTCCCAAGGCATCGTGAGGTCATTCTCCTTTGGGATCTCATTGACCAGGCAAAGCCAGGAGAAGAAATTGTCTGTACCACTCAGTTCTCGAAGTTGAGTAAAGTCTCATTATCAAGCACAGGAAGTAACTGGAATATACCGGAACAACTTCGATGCGTCCCTCAACTCAAAGAATGGTTTTCCTGTTTTCTCCACGATCATCGAAGCGAACCACATCAACAAAAAGGAGGACCTCTTTGCTGCATTCAGGCTCACTGAAGAGGACGAAAAGGAGATTCGAGCCCTTGCCCGAGACGAACGCATCCGTAAGAGGATCATCAAATCTATTGCTCCGTCGATATATGGCCATGAAGACATCAAGACTGCTATGGCACTCTCCCTTTTCGGTGGCATCCACAAAGATGTCAAGCGGAAGCATCCTATCCGAGGGGACATCAACGTCCTGCTCCTTGGTGACCCTGGGACGGCAAAATCCCAGTTCTTGAAGTACGTAGAAAAAACTGCGCACCGCTCTGTCTTCGCGACTGGTCAAGGGGCGTCCGCTGTGGGTTTGACCGCCAGCGTTCGCAAAGACCCTGTCACCCGTGAGTGGACACTCGAAGGCGGAGCGCTTGTCCTGGCCGACAAGGGAACATGCCTTATTGACGAATTCGATAAGATGAACGATGCAGATCGAACGTCCATCCATGAAGCCATGGAGCAACAGTCCATTTCTATATCAAAGGCTGGCATTGTGACGACGCTTCGCGCTCGGTGTGCGGTCATTGCTGCAGCCAATCCCATTCGCGGACGATACAATCCGACGATACCATTCCAACAAAATGTCGAATTGACAGAACCCATCCTCTCACGGTTTGATGTGCTGTGTGTGGTAAAAGATACCGTAGACCCAGTACAAGATGAACTCCTTGCACGATTCGTGGTAGGGAGCCATCTGCGTAGCCACCCCAAGTTTACAGAAAAGGAAGAAATGGATGTGGGTACTACTCTGGATGCAGATGTATGTCACGCCATACTTCAGAGAAACTGAAGCCTGACCGTCTGTTAGCTTATACCTCAGGACGTTCTTCGGAAGTACATCATGTACGCCCGGGAGAGAGTCCGACCCCAGTTGTATGACATGGACCAGGAAAAGCTTTCACGCCTCTTTGTTGATCTCCGACGGGAATCATTGGCCACAGGCTCATACCCCATTACCGTACGTCACTTGGAGAGTATGATTCGCATGGCAGAGGCCAGTGCCAAGATGTGTCTTAGAGAATATGTTCGTGCCGATGACATTGATCTGGCTATTTCTGTTGCTGTTGGCAGCTTTGTCAATGCACAAAAACTCACTATCAAGAAGACGCTTGAAAGGGTGGGCAGGGATGACGTGTCACTTTAAAGGAACTGATTGTTGTCCGTTAGGGCTTCCGCAAGTACCTGACACAAGCTCGTGACTATGAGGAGTTACTCGCGTTTATTCTCGGCCAACTCGTCAAGGACAAAGCGCGTTTCTACCAACTCCAGAGGCATGAACAACCGAGCTTGATAATAATCAAGGTCTCCGAGCTCGAAGAAAGGGTGAGATGACTTCACTATGAATGAAAATAGCTCATATCTATGCAGGCAAAGGAACACGACATTTATGATATATCGCCATTCTTGCATTCGAAATTATTTGCGACCAACGGATACAAGCTGAATGACCAGGTTATCGAGAAACGATTCCAAAACTGATATTTTGCACGGTGTCAAAGCTTACTCACATTGTATACCTGTCTCAGAACTGAGTAGTGATTGTGAATGCAATAAGTCAATACTTGATCAGCTATGTGATGCCTCTATAATGTCCATAGATCTATGATGCAGCAGTCGATGTTGGTTGTGTCGTTTCTAGTGAAACGCCATCTGGAGGGTGCGTGTCGCCACTGTTATCAGTGGTGGCGGATTCTGCGAGCGGTTCTTCTTCTTCATCTCCCATTATTTCTGTCAAAAAGGTCAGATACTGACACGTTTGAAGAGGTGGTACCATACCATCCCCATAAATATCTGGATGTTCGCGGAAACAGTCTTGCATGGCCTTGAATTTTTCAACACAGTCGATACCCTTTGGGTCTGCTTCAGAGTATACGAAACATGAGAAAGCTTCCCGGAATTGAGGACCACAGGGCCCATGAGCCATTCCGCCGAGACAAGGGCAATCCCAGTTGATCTCCCCCGTCTCCGGGTTGAAGGCACCACCGGACGACTCTCCCTGGGTACTCTCGCCCTCTGGCGAGGTCTCTGGTGGCACAGGCAAAGGTTCCGAACCCTCGGAAGAGACTGTGGTCAACTCCGATGCTTCGTCTTGGGGTGCCAAAGGCATTGGCGTATCGTATGTCATAGTCGTCGTCGTCGTCGTCGGGATTTGCCTCGGAGATGTAGGCTGCTTTTTAGTGGACGCTGTATATATGTGGACAGCCATGTGTAACACTACGTCCGATGAGAGAGCTAAACGCACCAGAGATAACTTCCGAGTCTAATGATATACGGGGGGTGTCAGAACTCCATGACCAAGCGAGGTATCCTGCAATGGTTGCTGATGCACCGAGCGTGTAAACCAAGCGTGAATGTCGTGCAAATGAACCGGAGCTGCCCGCTTGAGAATACAGACTTCTACGAAGAGGGAGACGCGCGAATTGACGGAGCATGGTTGTCGCACAAGTAGAAAATTCGTGCCGAATCCATCATGCCGAGTTTGTTTGTTATGTCAGCAGTGATACTACTACACTGTCATCACATATCATACAAAATACAGTCGCAGTGCCAGTGAGTACATTTTTATACCAACGTCAGTTGTCGTGCGATCAGACAAACGTGTGGCACACAGTTCAAGTAAAGTTCTCATTTACCCTTGAATTTTATTTTATGTTAGTCACGGCTCTCACATTTCGTGAATACGAGACTCACATGCTGTAGCGCCCTTCCCTCCTTCGCCAACAGCTCGTTCAAACACCGAACAATCACACCAACACCTTCCTCGACCTGTCTTGCTTCCGAGCCAACCACCCTGCTAAGGATGCGACGGAACCGATCTGGGTGCCAGCGAAGCAAGGCAGTACGAATCCGTTCTCGTCGTGAATGATGAGACGAATGTGCTGGGTGCATCAAGAAGCTAGTAATATCCTCGGGTGTGAGGTCTGCTGCCCGTGCAGGCGTAACCAGAAGTGGCCAGGGTATATCACCAAACCCAAGCGGTTCGGACGAGGCGGAAATGGCAGCCCATCGAGATTCGTATGCGTTCCACGCTTCCAGCACCGCACGCCCTGCCCGGACTTGGTCCTTCCGCGCTTTCTCCATCGCTCTCTCCACACTTTTTCTCCGTTCTTCCGCAATAGCCTCTTTCTCACTATCCCGTCTCTGCCGCACCCGAGCCTGGATCCGAAGGATATCTTCTTGGACGATCCTTCGCCGTGCTTCTTCCCGTTCCCGTTCTTGCACCCTTCTTCGCATCTCCGTTTCACGATCCATCCATTTTTGCGCCTCTGCTTCGTACTCGTACACGAGCTCATCCCGCATCCGCTGTCGTAGTTCCTCCTTCCCCATCGGTCGGCCCCTTGGATCGTAGTTGGAGCGGTCGACCAAGTGAATCTGTTCACTGACCCACTCCTCGATACTCTGCTTGTGCGCAGGCTTGAAACCGTCTTCTCGGTCCCACAAGCGGCGCCCTGACGAGCCTTCCCAACGTGGAGGGACGACGGCAGAAGGTTCACAGCAGCATGCGACACTAGGCCGCGGGGGGAAGCGCAATCTGGCGATGGTGATGGAATATGGCGACGTGCTCGCGTCGCTGGTCTTTGGGCGAGCGCAAGGCATGTACGAGTAACTGTGGGGAGGTGAACCCGCTGTGCGCGAGCGATACTGGAAGCCTGCTTCCATGGCGAAAAGAGGTAGCTCTGAGACGGCGACAGTGGTCGATAACACGAAGGGCAATGTTGTCTCAGGGTCGACTGGTGCAGAGTGTTATATCTCGAATTGACTGGCTGGCTGGCTGGCTGCCAAACACCTTGCCATGGCATGACCAACACGCGCCGGGAAACATGGCTAGCGACGGCGTGTTTGCCTACGTACACCGCCTCGTTTTCCATTTTACCGGTTGGCACCGACACGTTGGTGAGCGATTATATGTATCATATGTGTATGACTACGTGATGCGCCGCAGGCGTATCTTGTACACGATTACCCCAAGAAATACTAATGCAGGAGCGCGATCGCTCCACTAACCTTGTGCGTATCTGCAAAACTTGAAAAGAAAGGGGGATACATCTCTTCTTTATGTAGAACAAAAACCGGAGTCACTGATATACTCTCCGGAATCCTCCTTGTGGGAGGATGCCTCGAGTCTGACCAAATCTGTGAGATGTGATGTAAACACAACACAGGTTGGAGCGAGCGGATATTGTTGGTGCGTACTGAAATAGGAATGGACTTGGGCTTCCCGCGCTGTGAGCCGTTTCTGGTGATCGTATCGAAGAAGTTTGTCCAGCAGGTCCAACGCCTCAGCAGTAACGAACATGTGGTTCTCGGGATTAACATAACGAGTCCAGGATTGCTTCGGGTATCTGAACGACATGTCAACTTGTGAACAAACAGGGGACACGGACATGTGCACCGACACTTGCAGGAGGTTATCAAGATCTGTTTCAAATGGTATGCTGTACGCCCTCAGCCATGCATCAAAAGAATCAGTGCCAAGGACTCTCAGTATCTTGAGCAGCTGATCGTCGTTGTCGACGCCACGAAAGAAATGCTCTCTCCGAAAAATCTATCACAGAAACCGAGTGACTGAGAGCAGGGGTTACAAACCAGACCGGTGTGCTTACCATTGACGCAAGCATGCATCCAACGCTCCAGATGTCAAGGCTGTAGTCGTACAGCTTGTACCCAACGAGTAGCTCAGGCGCCTTGTAGTAGCGTGACCCTACTCGAATGTGATATGACGTGCCAGGATGATAGAACTCGGCCAATCCCCAGTCGATCAGCCTCAACTACACGGAATGAAATGTCATTGGCGCCACAATTTATCATGGTAGACGGGGACCTACCTTGCGGCGTCGGTGATCGATCATAACATTCCCGGGTTTCACGTCTCGGTGCATGATACCCCTCGAGTGCACGAAATCCAGCGCCTGTTATGAAGCATCACGTGAGCCTGTGGGTAGCCTCACCCACGAATGACATGAATGACACGATCCCTGCGCACCTTGAGCAGCTGGAACGTATAATACTTAATGTCGAGCTCGTTGAGCGTGGGGAACAATGACTTCCACTCCACGTTCTCCACATACTCCATGACGAGACTGTGGTATCGCGCGGAGGGGTCTTGGACGACGTCCCGCAGGGCGACGATGTTGGCGCCACCAGTCAAGTTTCGCAGGATTTTGACTTCGCGCTTGATCTTCTTCGGGGCTACGGGTTTGAGGACTTTGATAATGCAGATCTCTGAGTTGACCATGTCGATGCTCTTGAAGACCTGCGTGGGGATGGTTGAGCGACGGGGGGATTGGCGTGCAGGCGTGGTTTACCTCGGAATACCTTCCACCGCCTATGCGTTCGATAATCTCATAACGATCTGGCGAGCTCCACTCGATGTTCGAGTTCTCTATCGGTACCGGGTTATATTCGTTTGCAGACGCCACTGGAGTGATGAGACCGGTGCTAACCATAGTCGTACCACGAGCAACCCAAGGAAGCATTCACGTCGGCATATGACTTTGCCATGGCCAACCAGAGTGTTGAGGGGAGAAGCTGTCTTGAGAAAGAGGGCGGAGGGGGGACTTAGAGGAGCATTGAGGCAAAGGGGAAATGGGCGAACGCGGCGGACAGCCTCGGGCACGTCGTGCCACGACTGGATCGCTTTTGGCGTAGATCCGGACTCATCAAAATGACGACTCATCCCAAGAATGACCCACAAACGATGACCATGGCATTGAAAAAAAAAAGATTTAAAAAATGAAGAAAGAGAAAGTAAAAGCAGTGCGTTGATGACGTGGTGAACGACATAGCGGCCTTCGTGGACAGTCTACAGTAGAACCCGATGAATGGATACACATACTAATGACCTGATATGACTAAGTAAAGGATAGCGTTGATAGATAAATCAGACCGAAATCGATAACGAGAGTGCGAAACCTGTCATCATACTGTCAGTCAGCACTGTGTGTAAGAAATCACAAAACGGGTGACTCACTAAATGAATGAGTGTGTCACGGTTGGATTGGCTGACTGGAAATCGCGGGCAATAACAGCTCCACCACTTGCGCTATCGAGCTGTTCTGTTGGCAAAACAGTTCCAAGTCTTTTCCGGACCATAGCCGTTCCTCTGTTCGTGTCCGTGGGCTACTCCCGTTCCCATCCTCCTCACTGCTACTCCTGGAATGGGAAGGCGTTATCCGAATGCTCTCCCCCTCCACTTTCCCGGATCCCACGTGCGGATATACCTTACTCCTCGACCCTGACCGCACGAGATCGGAGGAACCAGTGATATCGCGAGAAGAGAACGAAAACTGAGAGTCGTGTCGAGAGCTAGTCGTGGAATCAAGGTGCTTGAGCGCACTATTTAGCTTATCCGGTGACTGTTGAGCGCAAAAGGTTTCCGGGCCGATAAGTGTCTCCTGCAATACTCTGAACACGATATCGCTGACAGCTCGTGCAAACTTCGCTTGGAATGGTGAGGCATTCGATACTACGGAGGCGTTCGCAGATGCATCCGTCAATCTCTTTAATGAAGTCGCCCACTCATGACGGACGAGTGGGTCCGCAAAGCTGAACATATATCTTCGCAGTGTGTTGTGATGGTTTAAGAATGTGACTTGGAAGGTATTTCGCATGAAAGCGCGCTCCACAAAGATCGGGCAACTCGGTGGGAGACCAGCGTAGAGCAACGCGTTCGAACCAGAACGCAATATCAGCATCGTTGTCAGGCCGAACAATGTCCCTGTCACCCTAAATGATGCCTCAGAGGATTTGGAGAAGGTAAGGACGGGCGGTTCGATGATGAGATTGTGTCCGAACAACTCGATTGTGAAGTTAGGGTCTGGCTGTGGGATGCGAATCACCACCGGTTCTGACTGAACCTTGTACGTTAGTCGCGAAGGCAGAGCACGCTTGAAGGTGACAGTGATCTCGGTGGGCCCATCAGAGGATGGATGGCGTGCTTGTGAGAGCGGCTCCCGAGAGATGGAATCATACACATCACCAAGGGTGTCATCGGACAACAGACCACGAGGATCATGACGTCGGAACGCATCCAAAAAGTCTCTCGCACTAACGTTCCTCCCGACATGCTTAGCTGGGCCAGGCTCATGAGATAGCCCCCCATGTAAAACTTCATTGAGTTGCACGATTGCCCTCGAGAACCTGTAAGCCAGATCCTTGTCATAAGCAACCTGCTTCCCATTAGCATCGTACCACCGGCTAGCAAAGGAATCAATGAGGATATCCAAAGAGCTAACCCCCTGAGAGATGCGTGTTGGGACGTGAATGGTCTGCAGGAAGATGCGCAATGCTTTGTCCACCCTAACACCGGTAAACCCGAACACATCAAGGTAGTGTTTGAGGACGACACGTGATGTTCTCCTGGACAGATAATCCCCGAGCTGTGCGCGATCAATTTCTGGGGTGCGGAATAGCAACCGTGCCAGTGCCACGGGATCATCAGGATGGCCCAAATTATTAAAAAGAGACACGATGGCTTGATCGGCGTCGTTGACAAATTGCTCAACAAAGGATTGCGTCAGAGCGTTACGCGGCACACTGCGCGACTGGGGTTCTTCACGTTCGCCACTAAACCGCAGATTACGAAGAAGAACGACATTCTTCACGACAAATTTTCTATCTGAAGGATTTGGCTTTGTCGGCTCGAGGAAAGTATCTGGGTCTTGAACGATAGGCTTGGCAATGATGAAGATGTCGTTGAAGAGGAAAAGGAAACGATCTTTGACTGTATCAGAGTTGACCACCTGCAGGACGGGTGCAGCTAATAACAGCTTCCGAGGAGGGTCGTCAATCGCCGAAGGCCAGGCAGAACTCCTTGGACCACGCCCTAGCATCTCGTCCAGCCGCTCCATGATAACAGCACTTTTGGAGGGGAACTCTGAGTATTGCGAAGACGTATTTGAAGACGACTCCGAGGTAGTCGGAGGAGGATAATCAGACAAAGATGACCAAGGCTCAGGTGTAGATGGTGGTGCAGGCTCCGGTGGTGACGGAGTAGGGGGAGATGGCAGGTTTCCAGAGGCCGAGGACGCAGTGAGTTCGACCGGTGAAGGGGTGAAACCGCTGCCTGACCTGGATATCTTGCTCGCTCGAGGCGTCTTTTGCATGTCCTCATGCACAGAACTTCCATTTAGGCTGATGGGGGAGAACTCTCCATTCTGCGGTTTCCCAAAAGATGCTGTCTCGTTGGTACTACTCGTCGGTGTCCTCATTTTGTCCGGAGAACCAATATCTTCCCAGTCAGTCAGGTCATATTCCTTCTTCAGCTTTAATAAATCGGAAAGAGAAAGCTTTTTGGACGGCATGGGGGGACGAGTGGTTTGGGAGGCCAGACCAAGTGGATTTCCTGCCAAAGTTGGCGTGGATGACCCAAATCTGTTACTGAACCACTTTCGTACACCCTCGGGGTTGGTGGGAAGTGACTTTAGCAGGGCTGAACCGGGTGGCTGACCAGTGGGCACTTGCCCATTGCCGAGGTTGTCGTGCGACAATGATGAGGGTGCAGTCGATAGCGGAGGACAATTGAAGCTTTTGAATTTTGGGAGAAGATGCGTATCTGATGCTTGGTGAGTAAGAATTCGGTCCCGTTTGATATCAGGAGAGTGAGAAGGCGTGTTACTTGACGAGCTCGAGGGGAGCGGAACTTCATTCTCGTTTCCGTGGAGAGACAGAACAATGTCCGGAGTAGACGACGATATCGATAACCCCCGACGATTCCGGCTATTAATTCGTTGTTCCTCGAGCTTCTTAATTCCTGGGAATGGGAACAATTTAGCATCCTGATTGTACTTGGTAAGGTCCAGGTTGGTAGCCAGTGGGATTGGAGAAACACCACTTCTCACTGGCGTTGGGGGTGCCAGCGATTGCATTGACGCGGAGGCCGACGACGATTGCATCACCGGCTGTTGACCACCCAGAGGATACGCCGACCCAAGCTCACTCTTGTCTGCTTTGGGACTTGCCAAACTTCCCCCACTCTCCCGACTGATACTCGAGTCCGTGTTCAGTCTTCGTTCCCGAGCAGTTGTGCTATTGGTCCGAGATCGACGGCCATTGCCCGAGCTGCTCCTCGTAAGCGCTCCAACAAGCATTTTTCCCAATGCTCCAAGAGATCCATCCCGTTTCAGCGGCGTCTCTGGCACGGCCAACGAATTATCCAGATCGAACTCGGTGGCCAATGGAGATCGATCGCTCTGGATGCGTGACGCGACGGAGAGACGTTGAGGATAAGCCTGCTGCGAGGAATCCGACTCGTCAGCAACAAGGAGTGCAGAGGTCGTATTCATTGTCATTGTATGCGACAATGAGCTGGGAGCAGAAGGTTGTTCGAGGGATGGCTCGATCTCGACCACAAGCTCCTTGGAGTCTGAGGACGCACGAGGTGACGACTCCTCGGTCTGAGGTCCAGATTCCTCGTGGGGCGACTCCGGAGGGATCTGATCGTCGTCTTCCTCAACTACGCCGCGCAACTGTTCCTCGTCCTCGTCGTCCTCGTTGTGCACGGCTATGTTGGACTCCAATTCTGCGAATATCATTATGCCTATCACGAAAACTGTATTGCTAGAGACTAACCTGGCTGTACAACCCAACTTGTCTCTCTGTCAGACGTCTTAAGGTAAGGCGACCGCCGATGATGTTCGGCAGGGTATACCACGCGCTCCGTGTCATCACCCTCGTCACGGGAAGACAATGACACTTCCTTGTGTGGAGTAGAAAATGGACTAGAGGGGAAGAGGTCCTGCCTTGATGGTGACCTATAAGCAACAGAGGGAAGGAGGGTTGGTTCAGTATGCGGAACATCCAAGGAATGGAGCAACTGTTGAGCGCCACCAGGAGATGAACGAATGGGAGTAGTGGGAAGTTCAGGATGGGTAGGGTGTAGAGGTAGCAGTGAGTCATCTTCGACGACTATGCTCCTCCGCTTCCATTGAGCTCGGACAGGGGTTGTCTGATGACTACCTGCAGTATCGTCATCGGGATTGGTATTAGAAGTAGATATAGGCTGGATAGGTATAGGTGTTGCAGAAGCTGTGCGAATGTGTTCCGTGAGTGGTTGTTGGATGTAGGGTAGTGGTGCGGAAGGGTGGGTTGGGGTACTGGTTGAAGTAGATAATACCTCGGAGTCGTCGTTTACGGCTGGCTGGTTGGATTTGCTGGCCGAGTTACGCGCTGATCTGCGCCGTCTCCGTTTCGCGGGGGTAGAGACGACGGGACGTTCCTCACCCGCACTTGTACCCCCCTCATCGGCCTCTTTGATCCTTTCACCGAGCGCAGTGAAAAGCTTCATGCGTGCAGCGGAG
Source organism: Xerocomus potaroensis (assembly GCA_038088895.1). Taxonomy (NCBI): domain Eukaryota; kingdom Fungi; phylum Basidiomycota; class Agaricomycetes; order Boletales; family Boletaceae; genus Xerocomus; species Xerocomus potaroensis. The sequence continues at coordinate 5,457 of JBBPJT010000027.1, read as the reverse complement.
CGTTCACCGCCGGAGATGGTGTTATTACGAGCGAGCTTTACCAAGCCAGGCTGTGGGGAGATCGACGGAGAAGGGAACGTGGAATCTTGGGATTCTAGACTTCCACCGGTGAGCTTGTGAAGAGCCTGCATACGTGCGGCCACGCTGTTTGAACGCAAGAGACCTTTTTGTATAGCGTCCAGAGTGGGCATCAAGGGAGTAGGCGGTGAGGTACCAGGGTAGAGGAGGGGAGTCCCTGGGGATAAGAAATTGGGGGACACGAGGACTCGCGATGGAGGGGGAGTAGTGAAATAGGAGGGTATTGGTGAGATGACAGACGTGGGCTGTAGGAGGGCGGGCTGTGGGGAGGGGGGCGAATCCTCAGGGGAAGAGTCGTTGCTTGGTGTTACTGAGAGGGGTAGTTGAGATTGGGGAAGCTTTCTACCCTTGAAGTCTCTGGAGCCCCTTGAGCGGGAACGGGATCTGCTGCGGCGCTTCCGACCTGAAGAGGATGGTTCGGGGGTGGGTGGCTTGCGCTCCGGAGAGGAATCTGGTCTGGCCACGGGAGTGGAAGGGCGGTCATGGGCGGGGGGGTTGACAAGCTCTTGTTCGTCCTCTGCCTGGAACTTTTCGCCGTCGCTCACTGCTTCGATGTGCATGGGAGGACGTCTGCCGTCCTTCATGCGAGGGAGAGACGCGGCACGACGGAGCTTTGCGACAGCATTGGCGCGCTGCTCAGCGACTGAGGCGGGGTCGTTGTCCATTCGGCGAGGAGACTAAAAGAGAGAATGAGCAAAAGAAAGTGTGCACGAATGCTGGACACGTACGATGCGCCGGGTGGCAACGGCGGGGGGGGGTGAATATATGCGCTGTCTTTGTAGGGACAAGGAGAGAGAAAAGAGAGAGAGACAACGGAGCAAAGCGCAACACACGTGGCAACAAGGACAGAGAGACTCGAACGGGATCTTCCTCGCTCGTCGTTGGTCACGTCGACGAGCTCGAGTATATAACCAGGATCTGGATCCGCATGTCACCCTCTGCCTCGCGGATTTGCATCTTTTTCACGGTTCCAAGCGCGTCACACATCGATAAGGAACGCGGCAGACGGCGTGCTTTTCATTTCTCCAGATCAGCGCAGACATCCCCCTCTGCCTTGCTTCCCGGGGCGTGTCCTGCACCCGGGAACTCGCCTGCTAATTCCATCCGTCCTCGGAATCGCACCCTTCCATCGCCCAGATCTTCCACAGAATGGAATCTTCCACGCTCTACCGACCCTCCCTGTTCCCGCCCTCTATGATCCCCCCCTCCAAGTCGCGACACAGCTCGGGGCCTCCCAGATTCGCGCACGTGAACTTGATGAGGACTGGAAGATCGTTTGGGTCAATGTTCCCGTTTCAGGGTCCATCGCGTGGCACAACTGTATCACTCATACAATTCAATACATCACCTCCTACCGCCGGGGTATCTGACATACCTTGTGCTCCTACTCCCCCTTATCCCTCTGCAATTCGCAAAGACGCCCACCATCTGTGTCGTGTGATCACTATCGGCATCTACTTAGATGCCATCGTCAGCTCCCCTCAACACCCACATATCCACGTGTGGGGTGCATCAACGGACATCACGCTTGCTGTTCCCACAGATGGCCCCCTCGCAAGGCTGGCCATAAATTCTTTCGCTGACATCATATTCGCCCGGGTCTTTTCCGTCTTTTAGATGGTCACCCTAAGCGAAACCGCTCACAAAGGGGAGTTTGTGCGCAACCTTGCCGAATCACGATTGGATGGTACGTAACGAGTGGCACCCAGCCAAAGAATGGTGGTAGGCCCACTCACCCGATCGGGCTGGGTTGACCATCGGTGGATACCGTCAAGAGCATTGGGATCAGGTTAGGAACGGCCAGTCAACAATGAGCATATAGCTCTCTATGAAACCTAAAGCCAATGCCACATGCGCGGTAGCTAGGACAAACTTATAAATTAGCGGGGATGACCACACATGTTGCACCAGTACACACCTAGAAGATGTTAGGACCAGACTCCATCTTTAGAGAACACGCACGTCTGTGTCCAGGCCTTGTCATCGGGCTCCGTGTCGTGCGACAGGGCACCTAAACTGGATTTGGGGGTAGGGTCTGTCGAAATGAGGAGCAGGGTCAAAGTCAGGGAGGTTCTTCACCGGTCCGTTTGGGATCCACCTGACTCTGAATAGCTCTTACCATGACTTTCTCAAGTGCAAAGCAGGCGAGTGGAGGTATGTGATACGTGGCAACAGATTGACCAGTACCAAGGGCCCAATTTCCACGCTCCCACTTCCAATAACGATCCTAAGCGTGCGTTTCCTTCTCACTTGTCCGTCGAGACGTCCTGCGCATCCGAGGGGATCACGATAATCCTGACCTGCGCTCTCGACGGGATCCGTCGGACTCCTTGCTTCTACTGATTCGCAGATCCGTATAGCAGCCCAATTTTTGATCCGATCCTGCGCTACCCATTGCACACTTTTTGTGAAATCAGCAGACAAGATCACCTCTAGATAGCATTCGAAGCAGAAGCCAATCGCGTCTCGCATCCGGGTAGAACGTTCTATCGCTGCACCCAAGCTCACGATGGCCTACGCTAACACAAATCTGTATGGATCCTATGCCCACCATGACACGTTGAAGGGTGTGTACTATGGACCTGGCTGTGCCCACACAGCCCTCCCGAAATTAGCCCCAGTCCTGGGTGGTGGCAAGGCATTTGTCGTCACCGGCAGGTCGCTCCGGGACAAGGCCAAACCCCATAAACCCGCACTCACACCACTCGCTGACACACTGTTCGTTTACAAAGACAGATGTGGTCAGCAAGATCGAAGGAATCTTGCAGAACGTCGGCGCCTATACTATAACATTTTCTGAGGCTGGGCCTGTTCAAGGTGTCATTCGGGGACTCGAGGCGTTCAGAGCTGCACAAGCCGACATCATCATATCCGTAGGTGGCAGCTCACCCATAGACGCATCAAAGGCGATCGCCTACCGTCTTCAACGTCAAGACGGGAACAATTTTCTCAACTATGTCGCTGTTCCGACCACCCTGAGCGCGGCAGAGTATACCGTAAGCCGTCACATCGAACGAAACCCCTGTCAATGCTGTACTTCACTAGAGCGGTGCTGGTTACACCGACGAACACGGCAACAAGGCCAGAGTTTTCGACTCCATGATTGCTCCTGCTGGCATCATTCTCGATGCCGAGTTGGCATTATTTACCCCAGAAGAATTGTGGTGCACCTCAAGGTTGATTTTCCCATATCGTGGTCAACACGAGGAGCATGAGGATTATCGGCTGGCATTCGAGCTTTGGACCATTCCGTTGGTAGGCCACAGTGCGTTCCCGCGCGCCCTTCTTTTATTGGTGAATCGAGGGGGCCTCTACAACCCAAGGGCATCGTATCCCTCAATGATTTTATGCTATGCTGCCTTGTCAGAGCTCTTCGAATGTCTCCCAAAGGGCAAGGCACAGCCCGGGGATTTGAAAACAAGATAGAAACTACTGATCGCAGCGTGGATAAGTCTATGGCCTGTGAAATTTGAGGAATACGGGTAAGAAGAATATCCAAAGATCGGTGGGAGGATTTTCACGCAGCTATTCCCAGTTCTCCTGGTTTATCATATTCGCTTGGCTACCGACCCCGAGCAACCTACGGAATTCCGCACGGGATCACATCTGTGGGTGGGTGGGTCTTGGTCCGAGGAGTTGACAGTGCTAAAAATTTTAGAGTGTTTGACGCTTGCTTCCGTTGTTAGGCTTAAACGCGCTAGCAGAGGCACTGTCCTATCTGCGGGAACTGTCTACAGGCTCGGTCGACGACGATGTCAGAAGACTGGGGACTAGGATTGATTATCCTTTTTTAAGACAGCTTCAATCAGAACTAATCTGTTCGACAAGACTGGTGCACGATTTGGGCCTACACCGGACGCTTGCATCGTACAACGTCCCGAAGACCGATTTGTCGACCATGGCAAAGTTGGCCTTGGCACACGACAGTCCAGAGCGCCAGTCTAGGGTAGAGGCGTTGCTAGAGAGCATATATGACTGACCCTTGCTTAGCCCGAGTATGAGATCCAGGCTCGGTTTCGTGTTGAACTTGTGTCTTGGCCAAGAGACCAGTTGGAATGAGCCCAGGATTGCTATATCATTTATGTAGTCTGTATGATTGATGGAGCAATAGCCTAGACCGACCTAGAAACTGGCAACAAACGATTCTTACCTTTTGCCAGCAATTCAGGTCCACATGAAGTTAGCCACAGGGCAGCATTGGCGCTGTCCGTTGCGACAAGCTGGCCAGATTTTCAACTCGGCTCGGTTAATTCCCAGTCTCGTTCCCAAGAGCTTCTCTACAGCTAATCCCGTCCGGACGAACAGCGTTTACTCCGCACGTGCAGGTCTGAGATTGCAAGGCGGGTCAGTGTTGTTAGAAAGGCGCGTGCACACGAGCCCGGTACACACGACGTACACCAACCTGTTGGCAGGCCCTCGTTGGCAACGCGTTTCACTCCTAGGTTCTCCCCACCCATGTCCCAACAAAGAACTAGCTCAACCAACGCATCCAAGGATGATGGCGCCAAGCGCAGCACGCCGAGCACTAGCGACCATAGCCATAAAGACCCTCATGATCATACACATGCGCACTCCGTCTTTCACTCGCATTCGCACGACGAACACGACCATAGTCATAGCACGGAGCAGATTATACACGCTTTGGAAGGAAAAGGCATGCCATCTTCTTACTGTATTGTTCCAGCTTCCAATGTGACGCAGGCGATCGCGGCAGTCGAATAACCTTACTCGGGCTTTTTATTAATGTGGGCCTAACTGGTGTAAAGGGACTCGCAGCCTGGTATATGCACTCCGCATCGTTACTTGCTGATGCGGGTCATTCGTTGAGTGGTGCGTCTGGGCCCTACCGTGTTGTGTATGCTCATTGCTGTTCCTCAAGACTTGTTGGGTGACTTTGTCACCTTGTTCTGCTGGCAGTTATCTAGAAAACCGCCTTCTGAAAGATACCCCTATGGTTTCGCCAAGTTCGAGAGCCTCGGAACGACGACTGTTTCCATTCTTTTGATTGGCGGTGCACTCGGCATAGGATTTCATTCCTATCATCTACTGATGGAAGCTCTGGCGGAAACTATCTCAACGCACCCTCCGGGCCATCTTCATGACATCCTGCAACAAATTGTCACCATCGGTCACCACGTGCCGATCGTCGGACATGCACATACGCATGTAGACGCACTTGACCCCAATGCTGCATGGTTTGCGGCGCTCAGCGTGTTGGTAAAGGAATGGCTGTATCGCATCACGAAGAAGGTTGCTGACGATGAACACTCTCCTGTGCTGTATGCGAATGCTGTGCACCATCGAAGTGACGCGTACTCGAGCTTCGTCGCGCTGTTTGCAATCTTGGGCTCGTCTCTTTTCCCAACCCTGCCACTCGAC